>JAJAGP010001804.1:100103-157726 GCA_025084515.1 Ancistrus triradiatus | reverse complement strand
ACAACTGTGGTGTCCTGGTTTGGGTCCTGGCAGTCCTTTCCAGCCAAGGTGGGTATCAACACAGGCAGAGCAAGGGCAGCTATTATGATGGCTATTGGTGTATTAGTATATTGGTACTGAATCGCTGAATCACTGCTGATCATGTGCTTACCTGACAATGAAGTCAGAGTGAGCTTCCTGCATGATGAGCTTCTCTGATCGAATGTGCTCCTGTTGTCTGGTGTCCACAATGTGACGCTTCTTTAAGATCTTCATGGCAAATGTTTTATACTCATCACTCTTTAGCTGTACCTGGGATTATAAAACAGACAAAGAAGATCCATGCAGTTGGAACTCAAAATACAGTCCTTAAAGAAATATTTCAGAAACTCGAAAGGATGTTCTTCTAAATTATATGTTAATATACACAAAATCCATAGTCCATTTAGCACATTAGCATGGTCTGTAAACCAAGCCCAAATGCATGTACAGTACTGTGCAAAAGTCTTAGGCATTCTAAAGTTTTCAGTTCATATTTTGCTTATTCTTTATTTAGGTTTTAGTGGTGATTGCAATTTGTAGTTCTACAATTACAGACTGTAGTCCATCTGTTTCTCTACATACTTTGTTAGTCCCCTTTACTTTATTTTCTAATGTTCAGGACCACCACAGATTAGGTACTATGAGTGGTGGACCATTCTCAGCATTGCAGTGACACTGACGTGGTGATGTGTTAGTGTGTTTTGCACTGGATCAGACACAGCAGTGCTGCTGGAGTTTTAAACCACCTCAGTGTCACTGCTGGACTGAAAACAGTCCACAAGCAAAAAATAAAAAATTCCAGCCACCAGCATCCTGTAAGCAGCATCTTGTGAGCACTGATGAACGATTAGAGGATGGCTTACACAAACTATGCAGTAACAGATGAGCTGCTGTCTCTGACTCTACAAGGTGGAGCAAAAAGGTGAATGTCTCTAACAGAGAGCACAGTGAATGAACAGTGTTTTAAAACTTCAGCAGCACTGTTGTGTCTGATCCAATCATACCAGCTCAACACACACTAACATCACCACATCAGTGTCAATGCATTGCTGAGAATGATAGTACCTGATCTGTGGTGGAACTGTGGGCGTCCTGAACATTAGAGAACAGAGTAAAGGGGACTAAAAGTATGTAGAGAAACAGACAGTCTGTAATTGAAGAACTAAATGCAGTGACCACTAAATCTTAAATAAAGAATAAGTAGAGTATAAATTGAAAAATATAGAATCACTAAGACTTTGCACAATATTGTACACATTCTACCCTCTATTGTACCAACACAAACTGGATTAAAAAATAAAAGTGTTAATAAAATACATCAATATACCAACTCAACACGTCCAAATCCTCCAACTCCAAGAGTGTCTATGATGTTGAAGTCCGAGAGGTGAAGGTTGAAGAAGAATGCATTCTCTGCCTCATATCTGCATGGCAGCAAGTAAAGAAATGGAAACGTTTAGAAAAATCATACTGAAGGGAAACCTAATTGGAGCAGAAGATAAAACAGTGTTCCTGGTCTTCCCTATTGTAAACCTTAAGTCTAAAATCTGCATGCTTTTTCCCATTGAGCTGAGTGTGTTGTCTTCACTGATACTGCATCCACTATGGTCTGTAGTTGTATTTTAGTCAGAGGATCTGGTTGCAGCTCTTCCAGTAATACTGCTTTTACACATTGGTGATATATAAAGCTTTCACATTACAGAGGCTTGTGGTTGTGTTTTCAGTTCAGTTCCATCATCAGCAGAAACAATTAATATGAACATGATCTTGGCTGCTTGCTTCAAACATTTCAGACTAAACAGTGCAACTACAATTCTGTCTTTCATGTGTAAATGAAGAGCTTGGGTGGTGCTGAGGTGCTAAGATGTTAGCCCACCAACGTTGTGACATGGGATCCAGACTGGGAGTCCAGACTGGTTTGACTTCATATGCAGTCACATTTGGCTGTCTGAGAGAGGACATTTAGCAGAAGCATTAGAACTGAGCTAGGGACTTACAGGTCAAAGGCTGTGCTTAAAATTCGAACAGTGGCAACTTGGTTTTGCTGGGATTACAAAATGTTTACTTATGTATGCACAAACTAAAATACATGAACTGTCTAATAATTTTTACACTGAATGCAAATCTTGGAATTTTTCTTTCAAACATGGTTTTTGCCTGACAGAGCAATCATTTTTTTAAATTAAATTCAGTGTACGCTCACTGGCCATTTTATGTAGACCAGTACATTTTTTTAGGTACAACTGCTCATTAATGCAAATGCCTAAGAAGCTAATCACATGGCAGAAACTATATGCATTTATGTATGTCGACATGGTCAAGACGACCTGCTGAAGTTCAAACCAAGCATTCAAATGGAGAAACTGATTTAATTGACTTTGAACATGGCATAGTTGTTGGTGCTAGATGGGTTGGTCTGAGTATTTCAGAAACAGTTGATCTACTCCGATTTTCATGTACAGCCATCTGTAGGGTTTACAGAGAGTGTGCCAAAAAAGAGAAAATATCCAGTGAGCAGCAGCTCTTTGGTCAAAAATGCCTTGTTAATGTCAGAGGAAATCGACCAAGGTATGCAAAAGGGCATCTCTGAATGCAAAACACCTCATGGGTTACTGCTGCAGAAGAGCACACCGGGTGCCACTCCTTTCAGTTAAGAGCAGGCAACTGAGGCAACAATTTGCACAGGCTCACCAAATTGGACAATAGAATTTGGGTGAGAATTTGGTGTAAAAAACATGAAATCATTTGATCCATTCTGCCTTGTATCAATGGTTCAGGCTGTTGGTAGTGGTGTGGTGGATATTTTCTTGCCTCATTTTGGGTGCTTTAATACCAACTGAGCATTGTTTAAATGAAACAGCCTATCTGAGTATTGTTGCTGAGTGTTTCCATCCCTTTATGAGCACAATGTACCCATCTCCTGATGACTACTTCCAGCAGGAGAATGTGGCATGTCACAAAGCTCAAATCGTCTATGAAATGGCCTTCACAGTCACCAGATAGACTAGAATAGAACACTATTGGGCTGTGGTGGATCGGGAGATTCGCATGGATGTGCAGCTGACACATCTGCATCAACTGCATAATGCTATCAAGTTAATATGTATCAAAACATCTGAGGAATGCTTCCAGCACATTGTTGAGTCTATGCCACAAATAATTAAGGCAGTTCTGAAAGCAAAAGGGGGTCCAACCCGGTCCTAGCAAGGTATACCTAATAAAGTGGCCAGTAAGTGTACATTACTTCATAAATAAGGCAGATATTACACTTACAAATTGTGTAAATTTGCATCTAAAATGTACAAATAAATTTGTTTTGTCCTCTATCCAGTCATCATCAGACTCACTGTCACTGTCAAAATCCCTGACTGGCCCTGTGGCAAATGGTATATTAAAATAAAATAAAAACCATAATATGTTTGGATTTTGATGTTACACCATTTATATATGTCAGACAGAAGCAGTAATCTGAAGTCATCTTTGGGTCCCCTCCAAGCCATACAAATGGCAAAAGGCATGGTGTCAACATTTTGTTCATTCTGTGAGAAGCCTGGCATATGGAACTTTTATAGCATTTAATTGTCATAGCAATTTTAATGAGGGGTGTGAAATACACCCCTCATAAACATGAATACAGGTGAATGAATACAGTGGTTGGTGAGATCCCCAGTTTGATTCACGGTCAGTTTGCATGTAGGTCGTGTGAGTGTGAGTTTTATTTGCGTACTCATGTTTCCTCACACATTCCAAAGAAACGCGTTAGGTCAACTGTTATTTCTAGTAATCCAGTGTGAGTGAGTACTTGTGCGCATGTGTGTATATGCCCTGCAAAAGACTGACACCCTGTCGAGGGTTGGTTCCCAAAATACCCCCCGTCCTGCCAGTTAGAGTGGGACAAAAAAGTATTTAGTCAGCCACTGATTGTGCAAGTTTGAAAGACGAGAGACGTCTGTAATTTTCATCATGGGTACACTTCAACTATGAGAGACAAAATGAGGAAAAAAATATCCTCAGATCCTGCAGTGCCCCCTGCTTAAGCCAGTACATGTTCAGGCCCGTCTGAAGTTTGCCAGAGAGCATATAGATGATCCAGAAGAGGATTGGGAGAATATCATGTGGTCAGATGAAACCAAAATAGAACTTTTTGGTAAAAACTCGACTCGATGTGTTAGGAGGAAGAAGAATGCTGAGTTGCACCATACCTACTGTGAAGCATGGGGATGGAAACCACATGCTTTGGGGCTGTTTTTCTGCAAAGGGGACATGACGACTGATCTGTGTTAATTGAAAAATGAACGGGGCCATGTATCGTGAGATTTTAAGTCAAAACCTCCTTCCATCAGTGAGAGCATTGAAGATGGAACGTGGCTGGGTCTTCCAGCATGACAATGATCCCAAACACACCGCTCGGGCAACGAAGTACTGGCTCCGTAAAAAGCATTTCAAGGTTCTGGAGTGGCCTAGCCAGTCTCCAGACCTCAACCCCACAGAAAATTTGTGGAGGGAGTTGAAAGTCCGTGTTGCCCCAAAACATCACTCCTCTAGAGGAGATCTGCATGGAGGAATGGGCCAAAATACCAGCTACAGTGTGTGCAAACCTGGTGAAGACTTACAGGATACGTTTGACCTCTGTCATTATGTTACAAGGTTATGTTACAAAGTATTGAGTTGATCTTTTGTTATTGATGAATTCTTATTTTCCACCATAATTTACAATTAAATTCTTTAAAAATCCTACAATGTTATTTACTGAATTTTTTTTCTCATTTTGTCTCTCATAGTTGAAGTGTACCTATGATGAAAATTACAGACCTCTCTCATCTTTCTAAGTAACAGAACTTGCACAATCAGTGGCTGACTAAATACTTTATTGCCCCACTATAAGTCCCAGCTCCTCAACAGTGGTCACTGTTGGCACGTTAAAACATTTCCAGTTGTATTTCTGCAGGCCACTGCTGACTCATTTATCTAGGCTTGTGCTTTCAATAAAAAGCTATTGCACTTCAGAAACAATGAACATAGCTGTGTTTGTTAAATGTTTTGTTTCAAATGCTGTAAAGCACTGGTATGGCACATGGTTTCAGCATGCAAAAATGTATAAGAAACCTGCATTTTCCATTTGCATGGGACATAATCTTATTAGCCAGTGTTAGTTGTTCAGAGCCTTAAACACTGAGTCACCACTGTCCAGCAGGAATTTCATCTGTCTAAAACAACATTCACATTAATTTATTTGGCTTAGACTTGATACAATCTCATCTCAAGGGCCCAACAGTGGCAATAGCAGCTGAACATTGAAAAATCTGATTTATGGTCCATTACCTAAAACACAGAGCAATGTGACCAGAAGTCTGAGTGATCAAGTCTCAGCACTGCCAAGCTAGCATTGTTGGGCCTTTGAGAATGACCCTTAACCCTCAATTGCTTGGCCTGTACCTTGTAAGATTGTATCAGTTATAAGTTGTTCTGGGTAAGGGTCAGTCTGCTAAAAGTTTTCAATGTAAATGTAAAAGGCTGTTATCACTTATGGTATAGAAAAAGGACAAACATGAACTTTGGGATACACTGACTATCAACCAGACTT
The DNA here is from genome assembly GCA_025084515.1 of Ancistrus triradiatus. Taxonomy (NCBI): domain Eukaryota; kingdom Metazoa; phylum Chordata; class Actinopteri; order Siluriformes; family Loricariidae; genus Ancistrus; species Ancistrus triradiatus. The sequence goes on along the minus strand of JAJAGP010001804.1, from coordinate 152,121 downwards.
TAATTTACATGTAAATCTGGAATTATTTTAAATTACTTGGAATGGTAAAAGCAACGTCAAACTGATTTAGGCATCCAGTTAGTGGCTTAAATGATTTTCATGTGACTGGTGACCATGTGTTATTATTTATAACCATGTATTATTAAAGAATTGACTCACACAACTATTTTTCTCCCTTTGTTTAAACTAAAAAGCACTCAAGAGCACACTGACAACATATTTTATGTTGAGCTGTTTAAGAATACATCCAGGGCTCCTTAACCCATTACAAAAGTAATATTATGATCATTCCTGATTACAGTGCTTGATTTATGGCTTTAAAACTCCATTACATCCCTTAAGAGAAGAAAGTGAGACTGCAGACCAGCTGGGGCTTTTTAAAACAGTAGTCACGTGAGTGTATGAGTAATAATGTTTTAGTGTCTGTGCTTGGCTGCCTGGTGTCAAACCGGGGTTATGATTTTCCACATCCACTGCCAAGATCCCTGAAACACACTCTCAAGCACACATACCTAGTGCCCCACACACACACACACACACACACACACACACACACACACACACACACACACACACACACACACACAGTGGCCACTAGATATTATTTAATCTTCTATTCATAATTGGATCAGTTATTAGGTTGACTGGATGCTTGCCTCATGGAGGAGGAAGGCTACTCCCTGCCAGAGTCTTCAATATTAGCTTTGGCCTGCTGGAAGATGGCCTGATCTCCAAGAATAGAACTCAGCCCAAGCAACACAGACAACTTGTGTGGGATAAACTCTTTTAAATACTGCCAGTTTCAGAATTATTATCACAGTTGGTAAACAGGGCTAGAAATCTTGTGGAAAAAATGCATACACAGAACTGTGCAAAAGCTTTAGGCAGATGTAGAAAAAATGTTGCAAAGTAAGAATGCTTTCGAAAATAAATATGGTAATAATTTGTTTTTGTCAATTTACAAAATGCAAAGTGAATGAACTAAAGAGAAATCCAAATCAAATCAATATTTGAGATGACCACCCTTTGCCTTCAAAACAGCATCAATTCTTCTAGGTACACTCGCACAGTCATGGATTTTGAAATGGAAACAGCTTTGAAGGAGGCTTCAGACTGGTTGAAGTACAGCCAAACTCTGCTACAAAGGTCAGCTTGTGAAAGACAGTTCCATGTCACAGGTCATACACCATGGCAAGACACAGCAACAACAATAAGCACAGCAATAACACACCAGGTGGTTATACTGCATCAGCAAGGTTTCTTCCTGGCAAAGATTTCAAAGCCGACCGGGGTTTCAAATGTGCTATTCAAGCTCTTTTGAAGAAGCGTGAGAAAATGAGTAACGCTGAGTACAGTAGTGGTTAGCCAATGAAACAGGGCAGCAGACCCATCATGCTTACTTCCCTTCGAAATCAGATGGTGTCCAGCAGTGCCATCAGCTCAGAACTGGCAGAGATCTATGGGACACAGGTACACCCATCTACTGTTTGGAGAAGATGGTTGTAACTGGGGTGGGGGAAAGGGTAGCAGATGCTCTGGATGATGAGAGAATGTGAAATATTTTGTTTGTCTGAAGGGCTGGAGAGCAGTACGATAATGACTGTCTGCAGGAAACAGTGAAGCATGGTGGATGTTCCTTGCAAGTTTGGGGCTGCATTTCAGCAAATAGAGGATTTGGTCACGGTTAATTATGTCCTCAACACTGAGAAATACAGGCAGATGCTTATTCATCACTCAGTACCATCAGGGAGACATCTGACTGGCTCCACATTTATTATGCAGCAGGACCACGCCCCAAACATACAACCAATGGCTATCTTCAGTGTAAAGAAGAACAATGAGTCCTGGAAGTAATAATGATAATAATAATAATAATAATAATAATAATAATAATAATGAGCCCCCACAGAGCCCTGATCTCAATATCATCAAGTCTGTCTGGGTTACATGAAGAGGCAGAAGGATTTAAACAAGCCTACATCCGCAGAAGATCTGTGGAGTTCCTTTTAAAACTGTGCGAGTGTACCTAAAACAATGTATGCTGTTTTGAAGGCAGATGGTAGGCACCAAATACTGCTTTGATATAAATTTCTCTTGTTCATTCACTTTGCATTTTGTGAATTGACCACTTCAGTTTTTTGAAAGCATTCTTACTTTGCAGCATTTTGCCACTCCTGGTTAAACACTTGCACAGTACTGATTACAGAAATCTAACTTTTTATTTATTAAATTTAGTCTAATGGAAAACACAAAATAATTAAACATTGAGAAAATTAGACAAAGTGAGACAAAGGTGTATTAACCTGAAAAAAGGCAATGAAAATATCCACATGCCTGAATGTGCCCATATTCAGTCTTTAAAACTGTAATAAATCTTCCTGGAAGAGGATGTGTGTGTATTTTGCCCCCACAAACAGTTAGGTTAGAGAGGCAATCATTTCTCCAGGGATTATGGTTGGTTGAGAATGGTTTATTAGTTGAAGATGGGAGCATTCTGAAGTTTTGCAAATCTGCAATTAAATGCTACCACCATGCCAGCAAACTATTTATACGATGTGCCAGAAACAAAGTCTTTCTTTTATCTGACCACAAATGTAAGCTCCTGAAGTATGGCAGATGCTACTGTAACCAGGTTCTATAATCAGATTTAACAAAATAAACACTCAATATGGGTTTGGCATGAAAATAATGATGGTTTTACAGGAGAATATAATCCCCACTGTTAAGTATGGTGTTCCATCTATGATATGAAGCTGTTTTCCTTTAAAGACTCTGGGAACCTTATTAACCCTTCCAGTCCTGTTGCGCCAATTGGAGTCAGGCTACAAATTCTATTGACATAAAAACCTGTTTCACGTGATTTAAATATTTTTCACATCAAACACATGATAAAACCTTACTTTAAATCAACTTGTTTGTCTGTAAGTTATTCACTAAGTGTCGCCACTGATATTGCACAGAGATAATTCTGGATTCATTCAAATAAATTCAGAACTGAAAGCGTTAAGGTACATGACATCATAGACATGATAGCGTGATGGAGTTTTAAAGAAAATCAGTCTCTACCAAGAACTGCGTTGTACTTGGACCCAAAACATCAAAATACAAACAAAAAAGAACCACAGAATCAAGATTTTGACATGGCCACCTCAGTGGAAAATTATTTTGTTTTGTAATGGTTACGGCCATCTACTGTATGAAAACATCATTCAAGGACTTAAAAAAACAAACACAAAAAACCCCACCAAAAACTGACATATGTCTGTGAAATTATATGTGAAATTCAAAGATGCTGTTTATATTCACAAAACGAATGGACTTAATATTTATTTATTTATTAATTTTTTATTGAATGTTTTAAGTAAGCATTCAGATCATTTTGGTAGTGCCCTACTACAGTGTATTTATCAAAGCTGGCTCCTATAAGGTTTATGCTTTATGTATAGGAGTAATGTGCAGCAATTTTGAGTTGGTGCTTATTAAAGGAGAAAGTACAGTCGTGATTGGGAGTTTGTGAACCCTTTTGAATTTTCTATATATCTGCATAAATATGACCTAAAACATCATCAGATTTTCAAGTTCTAAAAGTAGATAAAGAGAACCCAGTTAAACAAATGAGACAAAAATATTATACTTGATCATTTATTTATAGAGGAAAATGATCCAATATTACATATTAGTGAGTGGCAAAAGTATGTGAACCTTTACTTTCAGTATCTGGTGTGACCCCCCTGTGCAGCAATAACTGCAACTAAACGTTTCCTGTAACTGTTGATCAGTCCTGCACATCGGCTTGGAGGAATTTTATCCCACTCCTCCATACAGAACAGCTTCAGCTCTGGGATGTTGGTGGGTTTCCTCACATTAACTGCTCACTTCAGGTCCTTCCACAACATTTTGATTGGATTAAGGCCAGAACTTTCTTGGCCATTCCAAAACATTAACTTTATTCTTCTTTAACCATTCTTTGGTAGAACGACTTGTGTGCTTAGAGTCGTTGTCTTGCTGCATGACCCACCTTCTCTTGAGATTCAGTCCATGGACAGATGTCCTGACATTTTCCTTTAGAATTCTCTAATATAATTCAGAACTCATTGTTCCATCAATGATGGCAAGCCGTCCTGGCCCAGATGCAGCAAAACAGGCCCAAACCATGATACTACCAACACCATGTTTCACAGATGGGATAAGGTTCTTATGCTGGAATGCAGTGTTTTCCTTTCTCCAAATGCTTTTCTTTTAAACCAAAAAGTTTTCTTTGGTCTCATCAACAGCTATTTTTCTGAGGTTCTCAAAAATCTCCTTTGTTCGTGCCATGATACACTTCCACAAACATGTTGTGAACAGCAGATATTGATAGACCCCTGTTCTCTAAATAAAACAGGTTGCCCACTCACACTTCATTGTCAACCCACTGATTGAAAACACCTGACTAATTTCACCTTTAACTGCTAATCCTAGAGGTTCACATACTTTTGCCACCCACTAACATGTAATATTGGATACTTTTCCTGAATAAATAAATGACCAAGTATAACTTGGTTCTCTTTATCTATTTTTAGGACTGAAAATCTGATGATGCTTTAAGTCATATTTATGCAGAAATATAGAAAATTCTAAAGGGTTCACAAACATTCAAGCACCACTGATTCAGTTGAAGACTTGGTTTAAAACATAACTGATAACTAATCTTTTTGAATTATTTTGATATGTTAAATTAAATTTTTGGTTTTAATTTAAGTTTTGTTTTTTTCTGTTCTTGATGTTGAAATAGTAAATGCTGAGAAATGTTGAGTTGAGTGGGCGTTCTTTTTAAATCTAACCATTCCAAAGTTCTATTCCAGATGTCAACAGTATTTTTAAAAAAAGGAAAAACACTGTCTGTTTAACACACATTGTTAATTTACAATTTATTCACCCACAAATGCATTTGATTTACATATTTATTTATTAGCTAATTTTTAGCATTTATACACCAAACTGAAGGCCTATTTCTAATATTTTCAGTAGTCCAATGCAAAACCTGTGGGTGTCACTTGAAGAGGACAGTCTAATTCTGTACTGTAGAGCTCTGCATTTCCCAATCTCATCAAGCATTATAGGAGATTTGGTGCTGTAATGTTTCCAAGGGGAGGCTGCATAACGTACAACATGTAAAATGCTAATAACTGCATGTGTGTGTTTGGTTTTTATTTTGTTTAGAATAAATTTGTTCCAGTTAGCTACACTGTAAACCCCAGTTTTTAAATGAATTAAAATGATTGAGTGAATAAAACTTAAAATGTGTTCAATAGTTCACTAAATCAAATTGTTTAACAGTGTTTTTTGCCTTTTGGTTTTTATGAAACTTATAACTTTTGATTTAGTAGAGTTATGTTTGTAGTTTTAAGTGATCATAGCTGTTCAGTATTAATTTACTTATAATCAAATGACATTACTTTGAACAGTATTATGTCTGCCTTCATAGTAATCAAATTGTGAAATTCTCTGTTGAAAATATAGACACCACCTTTGCCATTCACAATAAATGCAATTCAATAATCGATTATGTAAACAACATCCGTTAGAAGGGATTTGAAGCATTAGCTTCAAGTACTGCATGATATGTCTGTGCCTGCCTTCCCAAGTTTGCCTCTTTTGTTTCTTTAATCACTGTGAATCACAAGATATCTAAACTCTGTTCAATAAGTAGATTTGTGGGGCACCGTGACGACAGGAACACACGCATATCATGCACAGATGTTAAGACAGTAGTAAGACAATGATGAATAGAGAATATGCTGACACATTAAACCACACAGAAAAAGCAATGTCAGCCAATTCCAGTACAGTTAAAGCTTTGGTGGGGAGCAAATTTGCTCTATTAAGCCACTAAAAATACCTCAGGACTTCTGATTTTCTTAAGAACACAACCAGATTTTGGTTTGTTTGCGAAGTGTGCTAAATGCAGAGCTAGTACTTTAAACCTATAAATACTAGGTGTAAAATTTAGTTTGACCACACGGTGGAAATACTGAGCTGATCATCCCGATGCACATAGATTTGGCGCAGAATGTATGCCAGATGCCCTTCCTTATGCAACCCTTCCCCATTTATCTTGGCTTGGGACTGACGCTAGGAACACCCTGTGCACCCCCAGTGACTGGGGGTTTGTTCTGAAAACGCACCACCTGATCTTCATGTTGCAAGCCCCACCTGGAATTGAACCCAGGCAATCAGACACTGCTGTTTCCATCAGCTGGTTTAAGCCACTGACACAGCCAAGTCTGCATGTGAAGCCTGACCCAGCCAGAAGGCAATGCTGAGACTCCTGGGCATCGGCATCATCATCATCATCATCATCATCATACTGCTAATTGTCCTTTTTTATTATTTTATTTTTATGAAGTCATTATAAAGTACTATATAACTCATTACTATTATTATTATTATTATTATTACTGTTAAAATAACAAAAATGGTAATGGCATTGAATTATTTATAGTGTATTGCTTTATCACAGATTTTCCTGAATAGTTAACAGAAAGTCCCTACAAATCATTAATAAAAAAGGATTGAGTTGTGCTCATCTACCCTTATATGATTAATATTTTTCTTATTAATGTAGTACAAAAGAATACCAAAATGAGTAAATGTCTGCTATATGTGCAGTGGTGCTTGAAAGTTTGTGAACCCTTTAGAATTTTCTAAATTTCTGCATAAATATTTGAAAAATATTTTGAATAAATATATGAAAATTTTTTCACATATGTCCTAAAAGTAGATAAAGAGAACCCAGATTTACAAATGAGACAAAAATGTTATACTTAGTCATTTATTTATTGAGGAAAATGATCCAATATTACATGTTAGTGAGTGGCAAAAGTATGTGAACCCCCTGTACAGCAATAACTGCAACTAAACGTTTCCTGTAACTGTTGATCAGTCCTGCACACCGGCTTAGAGGAAGTTTAGCCCATTCCTCCATACAGAACAGCTTCATCTCTGGGATGTTGGTGGGTTTCCTCACATTAACTGCTCGCTTCAGGTCCTTCCACAACATTTTGATTGGATTAAGGTCAGGACTTTGACTTGGCCATTCCAAAACATTAACTGTATTCTTCTTTAACCATTCTTTGGTAGAACGACTTGTGTGCTTAGGGTCATTGTCTTGCTGCATGACCCACCTTCTCTTGAGATTCAGTTCATGGACAGATGTCCTGACAATGGTAACAATGGTCCTGAATTTCCTCCATTTGTACACAGTCTGTCTGACTGTGGATTGGTGGAGTCCAAACTCTTTAGAGATGGTTTGTAACCTCTTCCAGCCTGATGAGCATCAACAACTCTTTGAGGTCCTCAGAAATCTCATTTGTTCATGCTATGATACACTTCCACAAACATGTGTTGTGAAGAGCAGACTTTGATAGATCCCTGTTCTTTAAATAAAGCAGGGTGCCCACTCACACCTGACTGTCATCCCATTGATTGAAAACACCTAACTAATTTCACCTTCAAATTAACTGCTAATCCTAGAGGTTCACATACTTTTGCCACTCACTAATATGTAATATTGGATCATTTTCCTCAATAAATAAATGACAAACTTTCACAAACTTTCATTCACCACTGTATACATTGTGCTGTTGGATCTAAGACAGTAGTTCCTAAATTGGGGGGTGCATAACTATTGCAGTAAGGCACAGCAAGGCAAATGTATGAGGCATGGTTGAGCCAGAATAATCTCAAACAGGAAAAAATGTAGATGATGCATGTCCAGCTCTCCAGTGACCCTGTCCAGGATCAAGAGGATAAGAAAGTGAATAAATGAATAAATGAATGCATGTCACTTATAATAATTCAACTAGATGAGTTTGGTGTGGCTGAGAGAATTCACTAGATGATTCGAGTGTGGCTGAGAGAGAAGGCTGATAGAACTGACGCGGAGATTGCGAGGATCTGGCAACCCAGACTGATCCGCGGTTGCACACAGGACGCCGTTTCGTAGCTGCTAGCAGCTTATTATCTTTGATATATTTTCATTCCCGATCGCATCTGTATCATATATAATCGTATATATAGTAGGTTTTTACAACATCTTAATCATTTTATTCTCGTACCGGCGGATTATATTTTTTTGCCGCTAATCGTTATTTAGTAACTTTACAGGTATACCGGCTTGTGTTCGCAGTAGTTAGCCATTCGCTAATAACCAGAGTTGCATCTTCTTTTGCAGTAGTGTGTGTTTTTATAACGTTTTACAGTCTTTTCCCACTTTCTTTCTGAGACTTAGTGTTTTTGTGACGTTTTGTGTTGACTTAACTTGTATTAACGCTTTAATCAAGCATTGCATTGGACCATCGGCTGCAACTGAACCATATCTTCACTCGGCACCCCACAACACCACCCGAAGCTAAGTACCTTTAATTCATTAATTGTACTAACATGGCTTCTGCTGTGCTTGTTCCCTGTGCCGAGTGTGGCATGTTTAGCTATTCTTCCTCCGTCATTAGTGTAAATTTTACTTGTGATAGGTGTAGGCTTGTAGGCAGTCTGACGGAGAAGATTGTAGTTTTAGAGGCGCGCATCCAGACATTAGAGAAGGCTAGCTCACCTCCTAGCTTAGCAGATCTGGATGCCAAAGGTGAAGTTAGAGCCCGGGCAGAGTCCTTGCAGCAGGGCAAGTGAGCGACGGTTCGGCGACGTAGTCTTAAGGCTAGTCCACGAGAGCACCACTCTTTACCTGATCACGTGTCCAACAGGTTTGCCCTCCTCAGTGAAACACCTACTGAGCAGCCTGTTGAAAGAGCTCTGGTCATAGGTGACTCTATTTTATGACATGTGAAACTTGCTACCCCTTTAGGGACACCAGCAGCTAGAGTTCTCTGTATCCCCGGAGCCAGAGTGCAGGACATTGTAACGAGTCTTAGTGAACTCGAGAGCCGCAGATTCTCTAGGATAGTTATTCATGTAGGGGCTAATGATATACGCCTTCGTCAGTCAGAGGTTACTAAGGCTAATTTTGTAGAGGTGGTTAGCGTGGCGAAGGCAATGTCCGATGCTGTAGTCTGCTCTGGCCCCATCCCAATGAGGCGAGGTGACCAAGCCTACAGCAGGTTATGGTCGCTGAACTGCTGGCTGTCCAACTGGTGCTCTGAAAACAACGTGGGCTATATAGACAACTGGATAGCCTTTAAAGGTAAGCCTGGCCTTTTAGGATGGGATGGTGTGCATCCCACTCTGGAGGGTGCTGCTCTCATCTCCTGCAACATTGCCCATAGTCTTATGGCCCAATTGGTTAGGGGCTGACTATCCAGAGCAGGGGTCAGGCAGCAGACAGACCGGCTTAACCAACTCTCTGCTGGTAGCCATGCACTGTCAACCAGAACCCACATTATTGAACTGTGTCTGTTACCCGCATCTGCCCTAAACGTAAATGCTCTCAAAAAGTCTGTTTTAATAACCTCATTAGTATAAACACAGATAGCTGCCAAAGAAATAACAACATTAGACTAAAGCTAGGATTACTTAACATTAGATCACTTACAAACAAAGCAGTGATTGTAAATGAAATGATCACTGATAAACGCTTACACGCTCTCTGTCTCACCGAAATTTGGATTAGACCTGATGAATATTTAGCCTTAAATAAAGCCTCACCTCCTGGATACAGTCATGCAAATTGCCCTCGTCCTAATGGTCTGGGGGGAGGCATAGCCACAATTTTTGACAAAGAGCTAAGTGTTACAACTAAATCCCATTACAAGGCTAATTCTTTTGAAATACTGATGCTTAATGTGACTGATCCATCGTTATGGAAGTCAAAACCACACTCTTTCAGCTTATCACTATTTACCTCCCTCCTGGTCCCTATTCAGAATTTCTTCAGGAATTTGCTAACTTTCTTTCCTGCTTACTACTGTCAACAGATAAGGCTTTAATTGTAGGTGATTTCAATATTCACTTTGACAATGAGCAGGATCCACTTATAATTGCTTTCGAGTCCATCTTAGAATCCATGGGTATCACTCAGAATGTGATGGGACCAACCCACCGCTGTAATCATACTTTAGATCTAATATTAACATTTGATATCAAAATAGATAACCTTGATGTTTTCCCCCAAAGTGATTCGATTTCAGATCACTATCTTTTAGTATTTGAGCTATCTCTAATAAATAAAATCCTTCTGCCTCGTTATCACACTAAGCACACTATCACATCTGCTACTCCAGCTGCGTTTATTAAAAACCTACCAGACTTAAAATTTAATACACCTATGGAGATAAATCATCTTGTGTAAATGAGCAATTAGAATGTGTGCTTCGCTCAACCCTGGACATGACTGCCCCTGCTAGGGTCAAACGTATTAGGGAAAAAAGGCTAGCACCATGGTATAATGACCACACCCCTACCTTAAAGCAAAGAACATGGCATTTAGAGCACAAGTGGAGACATAGTAAATTGGAGGTGTTTAAGCTTGGTTGGAGGGACAGCATGACAGAGTATAAGCATGCCCTCACTAAAGCTAAAGCTGCATACTTCTCTTCAATCATAGAGAAAAATAAGAATAATCCAATATTTCTTTTTAATACAGTCTGCAAATTAATAAAAATCCCCACAGAAAGTGATTCTCCCGTTCTGTGTCATTTTAATAGTAATGATTTTCATGACTTTTTTTAATGATAAGATAGAGAACATTAGGCATAAAACTCAATGCTCATCACATCACCAAACTATTCAGCCACCTTCCAGATGCAGCACTAGTGAAGACATCTGTTTAATGAGCTGTAAATCAAGATTAGAATCTTTTACCCCAATTACTAATACTTAACTATCGCACTGATCAGCTCGTCTAAGTCATCAACATGTTTGTTAGATCCAATTCCTACACGTCTACTCAAACAAGTATTACCTAGTGTTATAGAGCTAGTGTTAGTTATTTTAAATTCATCCCTTGCCTTAGGTTATGTGCCCAAATCCTTTAAGTCTGTTGTTATCAAACCACTGATTAAAAAGCCAATCTTGACCCTTGTGTGATATCTAATTATAGACCAATTTCAAATCTACCGTTTCTGTCCAAAATCTTAGAAAAAGCCGTCTATCAGCAGCTCTGTAGTTACCTCCAAAGGAATGAAATTTATGAAACATTTCAGTCTGGCTTCAGGCCCCATCATAGTACTGAGACAGCATTACTTGGGGTACTAAATGACTTGTTAATGTCCTCAGATAAGGGATGTGTTCTGTTAGATTTAAGTGCAACATTTGACACTATAAATCATGATGTGTTACTAAACAAACTGTAGGTAGGAAAATACTGTAGGTATTAAGGGATTAGCACTTTCTTGGTTTAAATCCTACTTAACTGACTGGTACCAGTTTGTTCATTTAAATAATCCAAGGTCTAAGCTCTCAAAAGTGAAGTATGGTGTGCCTCAGGGGTCAGTGCTTGGCCCGCTTTTATTCTCTCTGTACATGCTGCCACTAGGCTCAGTTATTCGCAAACTTGGCATTAGTTTCCACTGCTATGCAGATGAAGAACAGCTGTACATAGCCAAACCAATGACAGCCTTACAATCAACAAAATTGAGGACTGTGTAAAGGAAATAAAAGATTGGATGTTATTTAATTTTCTCTTACTTAACTCAGATAAAACTGAGGTTATATTAGTGGGACCCAAGGCTGTGAGAGACAGGTTGGCTACATCTATCCTAAACCTAGATGGCTGTCCAGAATTGCCCAGTCCGTCTGTAAAAAAACTTAGGGGTCACATTTGATTCAGATCTCTCCTTTGATGCGCACATTAGCAGCATCAATTGAATTGCTTTCTTTCAATTACATTATATCGCTAAACTTAGAAATATCCTCTCTTTTAATGATGCAGAGAAACTTGTTCATGCATTTATAACCTCAAGGTTGGATTACTGTAATGCCTTATTTAATGGATGCTCTAGTATATCTATAAATAAACTTCAGTTAGTTCAGAATGCAGCTGCCCGAGTGCTAACTCGAACTTGAAAATTTGATCATATCACCCCTGTTCTATCACCACTACACTGGTTACCAGTCAAATTCCGCATTGATTACAAAATACTTCTTATAACTTATAAAGCTCTACATGGCCTGGCCCCACATTATCTGAGTGAACTCTTAGAGTTTTACAATCCAGCTCATCTACTTCGTTCGCAGGGTGCAGGACTTCTTTTAGTTCCTAGAATTAAAAAGTCACAGCAGGGGGAAAGGCTTTCTCATACATGCCCCCCCCAAATATGGAATAAACTTCCCACTTTAGTTCGAGACTCAGACACTCTCCAAAATTTTAAGTCTAGGCTAAGGACATACCTATTTGCACAGGCTTTTGACTAGATAATAGGTGACCAGGATGCATGGACCAGGATGCATGGCTTGGGTCACTGGGGCCGGAGTCTGGAGTCATGTCTGGCCTGCCTGACTTGTCTGTTAGCCGGGAGTATCGAGTGTTCGGTCTGGCTGATCTGGGCTTTGGTCCTCGTGATCTTGACTCATGCATCCTTGCCTTAGAATAAGGGCAGAGCTGGGGGTTCATAGTCAAAGAGTCTTATGGTGATCAGAGACGTTGGGTTGCTGTCTTCTGCCTCCCGTGGGGTTGCCAATGTCTCATGTGATCCCTCTTGGCTGTGTTTCCTACCAGTTAGTACGTGTTCGAGCTTTATAGCTATGCTGATAAGCTAATGCTGCAGGGGGGGGGTGCGTCTCATGGCTACGTGGCATCAGTGATTGGACATGGCATCGTGATTGTTAATAAAACAATGTGCTCTTAATCAATAACTAATACTGTGTCTGGTTTTCTATCCGAGCTGGTTCCGGCAGAGTTCCGGCCCCACAATGATTTCATCTGATGGAGTCCACTGGCATATAATTCACATTGTTATTCGACCATAATCCATGACTTTAGTTTGCTCTTAGATTTATTCATCATACCCCGGGCCACCTAATGTCGATGTGAATACTTAACATTTTTATTCGAAAACTTTGACTCCATGACTTGTTAGTTTCGCTTCTAGATTTATCATCATACCCGGGCCACCATGTCGATGTGCAATACTTCACAGTTATTCGAAAACTATGACTCCATGACTTTTAGTTCGCTCTTAGGATTTATTCATCTACGCAGCCCAAGGAGGTTGGGTCACTTTTTGAGTCTTGGTCCTCCCAAGGTTTCTTCCTAGAACTAGGGAGTTTTTCCTTGACACTGTCACCCTAGGCTTGCTCAATTTGGGACTGGACATAGTTATTAGGAGATAATCTAAATTTGTAAAGTTGCTTTGAGACAATGCTCCATTGTAAAAAGCGCTATATAAATAAATCTGACTTGACTTGACTCAACTACAAAGATGATGTTTCACTTTTTTGTTTTGCTCAGTAAGAAGTTGCAGTTTTGTATGAATTAAAATGTGTCAAATACATTCCAGTGGAATCTGGAAGCAAAAGACGTGTATGTGTGTGTAGTAGTGGGGGCTGGGGAAGAGTTTGGGAAACACTGATCTATGAGATCATGGTGTATGATGTAATGTCTCTGGGGATGCACTTCCGGATGATGAACTGCTAAGGAGTGACGATCTCTCTCTCAGGACTATGCAATGGTAATAATGGATAGTATGTGTGCGCCCAGCGCCGAAAGTTTTCCCTAGTGTCCCAGACCACAGGCTTTCCACAGCATTTTTGCACACTACAGAACTGGATGATAGTCTCTCAGTGCAGCTAGCATGTCAGCTGTCCACTATATTTGTCTTTCAAGGGAAAAAAATAATTTAGTAGCTTCATTATCTTGTAGCTAATATGGTATACAGTATATTCCTTTGGTTTTCTAAACTATTCCCACCAAAATTATACTAGCTTTATTTATGTTACTTTTATTTTAACAGATTGATTTTAGAAAGAAACATTGTCATACAACTATTATAGGATAGTGAGACAAACGTTAATGTGCTTCTGTGTGTGTGTGTGTGCTGGGGGATGAGGTTTTTGAGGGTTCGTATTACTCTCACCTTTGCAGTTCTTTGGTTGAGCAAGGTTCACTTTCTCCTCACCTCAAACCACCAGAGTGTTCACACTCATTCTTTTCTCATGTTACTTCTCATTTTAAACAATGTGTTGTTGGCTGCCAGCTGCAACACAGCAGTGAGAATGCTGACCTTCTACGTCTCTCTTCTTCCACCCTAGCAAAATAGCTGTTATAGCAGAGCAACATGTTTTACCCCTGCTTGCCCTCGTCAAGATCGCAGGGGAGGGTCTGAAGCCTGGGCAGAGTGCCAGTCCATCGCAAGGTTCTGTTAACGCACCACCTGACATTTCTGGTGCAAGCCTCAATCAGGATTTGTACCCAAGCCCCCAGAAACTCTTACATTTAAGCCACTGGAACTGTCTGTCCTTATACAAAACTTTTTATTTACAGTATATGTAACTGGTATGTGATTATTTAATTAGCTCTGAGTAAGTGCCAGACGAAAGCCATTGGTTTTGTTTTAGCTGTCCATCAAATAAGAGGTTGACCACTAAACGTATGTGATGTTATCAAAGCACTTTTAGAAGCACTTATACATTTCTATGGTGTTACATTTGTGTCACATTTCTTCTTAAACCATATTAATTATGAGTGGCTCTATAAAATAATTGTTAAACAACAGAAAATTAATTCATTCATTCATCAAGTAAAACTGTTCAATGTCAGAGCAAAGTGGAAATACACCCTAAACAAGGCACCAATTCAGCTTGGAGCATTACACACTCACTTATTGGCTTACTCATTCACAACAAAATGGGCAATTTAGAGTAAGCATTTAGAGTTAGAGTTAATGATTACAATGCAAAGACACTGTATTTTTAAAAGTCAATGATGACGAACCTTGGTTGTGAATCTGCTTGTGCTTGCTGATTCAATACAATAAATACAATGGACTATTCACATGAAAAATGCATCATTGTGGACTTTACTGAGTAATTGTTCATCATTCATTCCCTTTTATTCACCCATTCATTAATTTTCATAACTGCTTAATCCAATTCAGGGTCACAAGTAGCAGAACAGGAACCAACCCTAGACAGGGTGGAGCCCAGGCAATAAATTAAACTGGGGATTTCTAGAGCTGTAAGGCAACAGCACTAACCACTGCGCCACTGTGCATCATTATTTGAATTGATTCTGATTAGTTAAGATGATCAAAATTACTTGTATCAGCACAGTGGTGCAACGCTTAGTGCTGTCGCCTCACAGCTCCACAGATCCCCAGTTCCATTCCTGGTCTGGATTCCGCCTGTATAACGTTTGCATGTTCTACCCATGCCAGCCTGGGTTTTCATGGGTGTGAGTTCCCTTCCACATTCCAAAGACAAGTGTTAGGGATTAATCGGGTATGAAAATGAATGAATGTAAATTGTATGATAGAAACTCCATCCCACATCATTTAGTGGGCCAATCGCTGTGCAATCATTGGCAAATTCAGGCACTTTTGTCACTTCAGATGGAAAAATGCACCAGACTTTCATTTTAATAAGAATCAAACTAAGACAGGCTTACTTTGCTTTGGCCTCTGCATCTTCAGATCCCTTGTTTGACACATCCTCCAAACCTCCAATTAGGTGCTTATATGATCTAAATCAGAATTAAAAACACTATAAATTAAAATGATGCTGAGCCATCTCCCATAGCCAAATAGAGAATGGATTTAGGTCCTGCAACATTTATATTTTATACAGACTCCCTTATGCAGAGCAACTTCCACCTCATACAAGCTAAGGTACAATCTAAGTATTAATTAGCTACAGTTATAATTATGTGTATGGAAAGTCCCCACATGGATTACGCGACAGACATACAGTGGGGCAAAAAATTATTTAGTCAGCCACTGATTGTGCAAGTTCTCCTACTTAGAAAGATGAGAGAGGTCTGTAATTTTCATCATAGGTACACTGCAACTATGAGAGACAAAATGAGAAATAAAAATCCAGGAAAATTTTATTGGATTTTTAAAGAATTTAATTGTAAATCATGGTGGAAAATAAGTATTTGGTCACCCACAAACAAGCAAGATTTCTGGCTCTCACAGACCTGTAACTTTAACCTCGTTATCTGTATAAAAGACACATGTCCACAGCCTCGAACGGTCAGATTCCAAACTCAACCATGGCCAAGACCAAAGAGCTGTGATACTTATTTTACACCATGATTTACAATTAAATGCTTTAAAAATCCTACAATGTGATTTCCTGGATTTTTTTTACAGACCTCTCTCATCTTTCTAAGTAGGAGAACTTGCACAAACAGTGGCTGACTAAATACTTTTTTGCCCATTGTATGTGTGTGTGTATGTGTGTGTACCTTGTCTGGATATACTTGTGGGGACCAAATGTCCCTACGATGATAGGAAAACATGGAATTTTGACTGAATCTTTAACTGCTTTTTTACAAAAGCTGCAAAAAAAAAAAGCTTTAGGTTTAGCTTGCTTTAGGTTACTAAGGTAAGGGTTAGAGGTAGGTGTAGCATTATTTAGCTGTAGCAGTCCTTCATTGCCATTCATGTCAATGTCAAGTCCTCACAAGGATAGCAAGACAAACGTGTGTGTGTGTGTGCGCGTGTGTGTGTGTGTGTGTGTGCGTGTGTGTGTGTGTGTGTGTGTGTGTGTTCTGGTTGATGAATATATCTCACAGTAATGATGCTGGACATGAGCTTCTGTTGATATGTTTATAACTGAAATGGCAGCTCAGGCACTGGAGTTTAATCTACCCATGTAAATATTTAAATTCTATCTCTCTCTCCCTCATCTTTTTGAGTTCTTCTTTCCTCCTTGCTTTTTTAACTGACGAAAGATGTGTTTACAGGAGTTTCTTCAGGTATTCTTAAAGTTTAGTTTGTTACTTGTCATGTTTCCTTTTATGTTCATGTTAGCATTTAATACAATTGCAATAAAGTATGATTCCAGTGTAGCAATGTCGTACATTATTTATGCCTTAATAAGTAATGCGTTCAGTTAAAAAAAAACTGCCAGAGCAAAGTGTGGATAGACCTATTAAGCTGAAGGTGCACATAAAGGGCAGAATGACGGCATTGCTCAGGAGAAATCCTGTTTGCAGAATTCACTGACTGAGCTAGATTTATTGACTTCTGGATAGAAGCTGATAAACATACATTTAAATAGACCTAGACTCTGGCATGCACTGAATAAACAAGTTAGTCACTCAAAACCCTTTGGGTATCAGAACATAAAATTAATATTTTCAAGATATATTATTGCAGAATAATACCCACACGATATACTTGCAATAATAATATTTATGCGACTGAACTGTGAAATTCCTGTACCTGATTGGCCTTGTGGTGTTAATTTTATATAAGTGTCCACTACAAGGTAAATTACAGGTATAGTATTACAGTAAAGAACCTCTGCATTACACAGATTTTAAATACCTTTTCTATATCCATTTTAATCATAAATTAAAATGCATTTATAGTAACTGATATTGCTTTATATCTGTTTTTTTTTTTTGTAAATAACATATATCACAGGAACCATTTTGGTGGACAGTGTCAGCACTTTAAGCAGACAATCTACTAAAATAACTGCTATAATGTGACAATGGTGTGGGGACATTCCACAACATTAAAGGTAAATATGAACTGAGAAATATAAGCCATGTGTACAAAGCAAAATGTGTAAATGCTGGAAAGTTATAGGAAACTTTCCCTATGACTGCAAGCCCCACTGTACATATTTCCATGCCTTAACGTGTACCGTGGCACCTCAGTTCTCGTCTGTTAATTCATTCCAGAAGGCTCGTCAAGAACTATTAATGACAAGTACAGAGCAAATTTTTCCCATAAAGAATAATTACATTGAATTAATCTGTTCCAGACTAATGGGGTTGAGATCTGGAGACTGGCTAGGCCACTCAAGAACCTTGAAATGCTTTTTACGGAGCCACTTCTTCATTGCCCGAGCAGTGTGTTGGCGGTGATTGGCATGCTGAAAGACCCAGCCACGTTCCATCTTCAATGCTCTCTCTGATGGAAAGAGGTTTTGGCTTAAAATCTCCCGATACATGGTCCCGTTCATTCTTCCGATTTATTCAGACCAACCTGCTTCCCTATTATAGATTCACTCTTAACAGCCTGGTCTACAATTTTCTTCCTGGCGTCCTTCGACAGCTCTTTGGTCTTGGTCATGGTTGAGTTTGGAGTCTGACTGTTTGAGGCTGTGGACAGGTGTCTTTTATACAGATAACGAGGTCAAACAGGTGGCATTAATACAGGTAACGAGTGGAGGACAGAAGAGCTTCTTAAAGAAGAAGTTACAGGTCTGTGAGAGCCAGAAATCTTGCTTGTTTGTGGGTGACCAAATAATTACTTTTCACCATGATTTACAATAAATTCTTTAAAAATCCTACAATGTGATTTCCTGGATTTTTTTCTGATTTTGTCTCTCATAGTTGAAGTGTACCTATGATGAAAATTACAGACCTCTGTCATCTTTCTAAGTAGGAGAACTTACACAATCAGTGTCTGACTGAATACTTTTTTGCCCCACTGTACAAGTTTAAGCCAGTGCGAGAAGCAAGACAAATTTGTTAAAATGTGTCGAGAACCGAGTTCTGAGGTGGTCGAGAACCAAGGTACCACTGTATAACAATGCCTTATACAGTAAGTAATACTTACTCTCTGTCAATAACGAGGCATGTAACAGTCTCTGCAGCAATGACACTGGCTGTCCTGATGTCCTCACTGTGTGAAAACCAAAGATAAAACAGAATGTTAAATCATGATTAGCATCAATAGTAGTTGTAGAACAAAAATCTAAAAGGGCTTAAACTAGTTACTTGACAGAACAATTTCAGCGGAGCTGAAAATATGTGAGGTACAAAGACTCTATAGAATTAAAATAAACTAGATTAGAATCTATTGGCATTTAATAAATAGAAAAAAAAAAATCAGGCATTACTTAGAGACTCTTTGTGTATCATCATTAATATCCTCTGAGTCACTGAATTCTGAGGAGTCGTCGTCCCAGTCCACTGATTCCATTACATTTGGCAAGCATGCATACAAACAATCCGCTAATTTGAGACTTTCAAAGTTCTTCAAACTGAACTACAATATGTAGTTTGTTCTACCAGATGCACTCTTATTCCAACAACACAAACCAAACCTCACTACTCAAAGAGATCCATCCAGCCCTACTCAGACGACCCAGCATCAGACTCTGTGACCGATGAAAAAGAGGAGTAAATGATAATGTAAATAGTGTACATACAAACATACACACCCCATCCATTCCCCGACAATAACAAGGTCTCTTCGGCTTGGACAGAAGTAAGAATGCTTCACTAGACAGCACTAAATCCCTCACAACACAAATACACAAGCACCGTGTGAGGAAAAGGTCACAGCTGCTCAACACAACAAGAACAGAAAATGATACTACAGATTTGGTTACTACCTTAGTGTGCCCTTATAGAGCCAGAGAATGAGAATGGGTGTTGGATGTATTGTAATGAGGATAATTATGGACTGAGTGTTCAATAAGTGGCTTTTTAAGAGGTTGTAAGTGGACAGCAATGCAGTCCTGAGTTAGATTGCATTTTGATGCCATGTGAAAAATGGTCTTCTATGCCAAATCTGTGTCCTGCTCCAATCATTCTCGTGAACACACCCATGCACACATACTGTCCCACATCCCGTACAATTCATCTTGGCAAGAAGAGCTCCTTTTCTCTATTTACAGTCACTATTCACTATTGAGGGTCATCTGAATCACTAACCTACAAACAATGCACATGTGTCAGGTCACAGCAATCTGATCAGACTGAGTGCTGGCAGTTTAACACAGACATAAGGAAATTTATAAGGAATTTAGAATGCAGCTGCTAACACAGCTAAAGACATGAAAACACATTCACGAAGCACCTGGGAAAACAGACACACTATATCATTAGCTAGCCAATAAACAAGACTACTGTTTAGCTTACTGTTTAGTTTAAATAATTTATAAGAACATTATAAAGGGAATACAGGCTAGAAGGCAAACAATGTTGAGAATGCTGATTTTACCAAAATATACGGAATCAGTCAGTACAGCATCAGAATCAATACAACTGAAAATATACTGTAATTACACTTGGTTTTGACAAGCACATAAAAATCCCCAGAGTCCCATCAATTTGAGAAACGTACACCTTGCGTCATGATTGTGGAACAAAGACTGAAGCTTTCAGAAAATGTAATATATTTAAAATATAACAATTTCATTCAAATTAAATAATTTAAATTAATTTCTCAACTCATGAACTGTTAGTGGTTCATTTGAAATTTAAAAGGCATAATGAACACAACTGATTCCAACATTTAAAGTAATTTCATGACATCATAGTTCAAATTTGTATCTTAATATGTTATATAGTATGAAAGACACCATACGTATCAGGATGACATATCTGTCATGGGTGCATGAAATGATTGATACTGGATCAACAGACATGCTCATCATTGTCCACAGAATGCAAGGGGCTTTACAGAGTAGTCCAGAGCTAGTATATTTTTATAACTAGCTTTGCCACTTTGAACTTTCAGTCTGTGACTGAACTGTAATCTAATCAATCGTAATAAGAACAAATGCCCGCAACGGACAAAAACACATCAATATATGGAGTCTATTAAGAGCAAATCTACTGGTCAACTATATACATCTTTAGCAAGAAACAATTATATTGTTCAGTCAGTTTAATTTGGTACATTCAATATCGTTACACTATAAGAAAAGTGAGAAACAATGTGTTCATACACATTAGATAAACACAATTCAAGCACAGAACAAATTTCAAGATATCCTCCAGGCCAAAAGAAATCTAATATATCAATATAAACTATATGGACAAAAGTTTCAGTATGCACCTCCTCACTGAATTTTTCATTCAGTCCCATAGCCAAAAGTGTATAAAATCAAACACCTTGTCGTGCAGTACACCTTTACAACCATTTGTAGAATTCCAAACCTCCTCTTGCATTAACATAAGCACAAAAACTGTGCAGTTGTAGCTTCATGGATATGGGTTTCCATGGCCAAGCAGCTGGATGCAAGCCTTACATCACCAAGCACAAAGCCAAGCGTCAGGTGGAGTGGTGTAAAGCATGCCGCCACTGTACTCTGGAGCAGTGTAAACGAGTTCTCTGGAGTGACAAATCACGCATCTCTGTCTGGCAGTATGATAAATGAGTCTGGGTTTGGCGAATGCCAGGAGAATGTCACCTGAAAAGTTTGGTGAAGAATGGATAACGCTATGGGGTGGTTTTTTTTCAGAAGTTGGCCTAGGGTTCCTAGTTTCATTAAACCTTAATGCTTCAGCATACCATGACATTCTGGAAATCAACCTAATAACCTAATGCATGTCTTTGGACTGTGAGAGGAAACCAGAGCACCCGGATTAACCCACGTGGACATGGGGAGAACATGCAGACTCCACACAGAAAGGACCCAGAGTTCTCCACCTGGGGATCGAAGCCAGTACCTTCTTGCTGTGAGGCGGCAGTGCTACACACCGAGCCACCATGCCGTCCGAATTCAGTGAGGAAGAACTTAAATTTGACACCTTTGAATTGTGAACCAGGTCCTCTTGTCCAACATAAGTGTCTGACCTCACAAATGCTCATTTGGGTGAATGCCCAGAAATATCTCACAGACACAGTCCATAATCTTGTAGAAAGCTTTCCCAGAAGAGTGGAAGCTGTTAGGGCTGCAAAGGCGAGACCAACTCCATGTTAATACCTATAGTACTGTGCAAAAGTATTAGGCCACCAGTATATTAGTTATACCATTGTTTTAAGCAATGGTATAATGACAATGTATAATTATTTCTCAATATTTTTTTGTATGGAATGGAATCACTAAATACAGAATTTGTGTGTAGTATTAAATAGAAAACAACAAACAAACCCCCCCCCCCCCCCAAAAAAAAATCAGGCTATAGCCTCCCCTTACACTTGGGTAATAGCAGCACCTGTCAGCTTCATCGGGATGAGAGTGACCGTTCTACAGTTTGAAGAGGCTTGATCAGAAATGGTCTTTTTGGAAGAGCAGGAACCAAGAAGCCAGTTTTTTTGGAAGGAGAACAGGGGTATTCAGGCTAAGATGTGCTAAAGCTCACAAAGACTGGAAAGCAGATCAGTGGAAAAGAGTAGTATAGAGTGATGTATCCAAATTTTTTTGGGTCCAGTCGTTGACAATGTGTTATATATGATCACTATACCATTGCTAATACAGCAAACCTAATGGTTGCCTAAAGCTTTTGCAGAGTACTGTATAAATTTTGAATGGGATGTCATATAAGCCCCTGTAGGTATAATGTGTAGATGTCTCAGTACTTTTGTCCATATAGTGTAACTATGCTTAATGAAATTTCAGGTTGAAACATTTTCACTTTAAACATTCAAAAAATAATATGTAAACATAATGCATATTTCTCTGTTATTGCTATTATTCTAATATCATTTAAACATTCATCGACCTTCAGGAACGTCATCCTGATTACATCCTAGAAACACTAAATCCAAGCAAGGAACGCACCCTGGACCGTGCTGTAATCCTTCACAGAGCACAGAGCACACTTACTCACAACCTAAGTGCAAGATAGAATATCTCGTACCCAGAGGAAACTAATGCAGTCACATTGACAATAAGCCAAACTCCTCACAGACAGTAATCAAAGGCGAGAATCAAACCCAAGTCTGGGACTGGAGTTGTCTGGCACCCTGTAGTAAAAAATTAATGAGTCTTTTTTGTTCAGTCACCACTAGGTGGCAACCCTCTACAACTGTTATCCTGAATTCAGGTCAGCTGGCATTTGTCTGCAGGAGCTCAGTATGGCTAATGCTTCATGAGGTCAAATATAAAAGAGCTCGCTGATCCGATTGCCCAAATGGAGGCCAATCTTACCCTTGTAAGGCTTTCTCTCCAAACCATTCCCCTTTTCCAAGAGAGCGCAGGTACACTGTCTCCTGACTAGCAGTGTCTTCCCGGGTCACAGTCACCTATGAGACGAGGTCGAGTTAGTAAACCCCAGTCAGAATGGAAATCAACGCTGACGCACTTCCTCACAGAATCACCCTGTGACTGATGTGGTAAAACACTTACCTTTCCTTTACTAATGATGAAGAAGGTGTCTCCCCTGGCTCCCTGTCTGATGATGTAATCTCCTTTCTCATAATGTGTCTGGATACAGAACAGAAGACACAAGAACATGAAAAAGAGGAGATGAGGAGTTCAGTGTAGAGATATCAAAAGAGGATGCAAATGAGATGCTTTGGAACATATCTTATTTGGCTCGAATAAAAGCAGTAGTTCATGCCATTATTAGAAGCACACTACAATCAATCTAAGCCTTTGTGTGCAGTAAAATCAGTATAAGCTTACTATTGCAGAACATCAGGCAACTCCAAGAATGTGTTTGATTTATAAACGTATCATGTGCAAATCACTTCAAAAACCCAGCACATGTAAAGAGAACACGAGTGTTAAATTTAAGTGACAAAACAAATGCAAGTACACAGGCTACTGAGGCTCAGACCCTAAACACCTTTCTACATTGCTGGCCAGATCCCATTCCGTGTACCATCACTGCCCAGGCAGATGAAATGAGAAACACAAATGTGCACAGACAGCAGGCGAAACAGCAACCCCAATCTAAAGCCAAATCAAAACTGTTCCTATGACTTAAAGACTGACCTTTAGAGCAGGAAAAAATGTACAACAGTCCAGATAGTACTGTGCAAATGCCTTAGGCACAAGTAAGAAGAATCTGCAAAGCAAAAATAATAAAAAGGAACTAAATAACTAACTAATAAGAAATATTTGGCAGCAACATTGTCTCAGTTCTCCTCCGTCACCTGTAGTGCCATTATAAAAGAGAAGTTGTATACGAAATAAAATTGAAAAAATAATAATTAACAGTAACCCGTGACATTTTAAATAAAACATATGGAAGTTCTTTTCTATTGATTTATGCAGCAGACAAAAATAAACATTAAATACTAAAATTAATTTTGCACAGCATTGCACATTTTCCCCTTCCAACCAGGACTTGTGACACACTATATGGACAAAAGTACTAGGACACCTACATGTCACACCTCCAGGAGCTTTGATGACATCCCATCCCAAATCCCAAATTTTGCAAGTTGCATATATCGGTTGAGACTAGAAGGCATCTTAACAGAATCCAAGAGACCAGTGAACAATGGCTACATATTTAATAAGAAGCTTTAACTCAGCAGCAATAATTGCAAGCATTGAGTGACGTATATTATCTTTGGAGTACTAGAAGAACATCTGAAGTTCAGATGATGATAAAAGCCATATCCATGTTGGAGTAAATTAACATACAGTGGTTTAACATAAATAAAAGATATCCTGTGTTCCTGAGGCTGTTAAATGCAGAACGTGAATCACACTTTAGTTTGAAAATGTGTAATACTGACTATTTAAGCCACAAACTTACCTTTCACAAAAACACTTAAATTACTTTGTATGCTAACACAGACAAACACCCTTTGACAGCCGTATCATCTGAATCAATTTATTGGCTGTTAGACTAATGTAACCCGAACACTCAAACTAATAATAAAAGCAGCATACAAATACCTATAGATTTATAAACCTAGAGTTAAGAACTTTATTTTAAGCACACTGTGCGCTGTGAGGTTCTCAAGAGTAATATATGATTTGACTCCAGCAGTTTTTGCTTAAGGATTAGCAAGAATAAACATTTACCTCCTCAAGGACGTCTGCCAGCTTGCTTAGAATTTCTTCTGGAAGACCATGCAAAGCTGGAACACTGCAGAAGAGATGGCAGAAACTGAATTAGGATATAAGCTGCAGATAAACAGTGTTCTCCAAACAAAATATGTATTCAACAATATTCATAAAGATGTATAGACTATGAAAAATGTAAATATAGATAATATACACACATATTGTTTTTACAACTGATATTTTATGCACAGTGTGACACTTGTCATTCATTAGAACATATCACATTTGTGTTTATGCTCTGCAAGAGGTTGTGTTAAATTCTTTACATTTAGAAAATCATTTATTTGTTTTCATACCACTTAATCTAATTTAGGCTAGCGAGGGTTCAGGTGGTCGGGTGCTAACCAGCAGCACAGGGCCCACAAACCCTAGATGGGTTGCCAGTTCATCGCAGGGCACATGCACACCTATGCACGTACACAGACGTACAGGCACGCATGCCCTTCAGCAAAAGAAAATCAACAAAATGTCAGTTGAGCAAGAGAGCTCAAACTATTGCATAACACTGTGTAGGCATGAATCTGTAGAAGGATAGTTGAAGTTTTTATTTTATTTAAAGAAAACCGCTTTTTTTAATGTGGTCTGAATCATGCTGTCAGCTAAACTGGATTCAGCTAGGGCTGTCATGGTAGCCATAATCCACAATAATGACATAGTACTGCAGATCCAGTTAACTGTCACTCTGTCAGTTGTTAAGTGATCTTTTCTGGTTGAGACTATTTTAAGGGTTTTATACACAAACACACAAACAGTGACACACCCCCACAGATGCACTCACATTTGCTCATATACAGGCAAGTGCATATATACTCACTATTACACAGTTAGGGCGCCAATCCATTGCAACACGCACGCACATACAGAAGAACATTTTAGGGACACCGATTAACCTAACGTGTGTTTTTGGGATGTGGGAGAACTGAAGTACCCAGAGAAAGCTCACACTGACATCGGGAGAACATGCAAACTCCATACAAATGGAGTTCAAACAGGAAATCGAGGAGCTGTGAGGCGATGGCACTAGCAATGTGGGTTTTTTTCCAAGTAATAAGATCAGATGAACCTTTGTTAATCCCACAATGGGGAAATTTACAGTTTAAAGCAGTTTACAGGGATAGTAATGCAGTCAGTATTAGAAAAAATGAAAAAAGAGAATAAAACTAATTAAGAATATAAACCCTGTAAATACAAAATAGAATATGGATACTGTATATAACAATAGTGTATACACACACACACACACACACACAACAGCTCAAAAGTATTTAGTCAGCCACTGATTGTGCAAGTTCTCCTACTTAGAAAGATGAGAGAGGTCTGTAATTTTCATCATAGGTACACTTCAACTATGACAGACAAAATGATTAAAAAGAAAAAGTCCAAGAAATCACATTGTAAGATTTGGCCATGGTTGAGTTTGGAGTCTGACTGTTTGAGGCTGTGGACAGGTGTCTTTTATACAGATAACGAGGTCAAACGGGTGCCATTAATACAGGTAACGAGTGGAGGACAGAAGAGCTTCTTAAAGAAGAAGTTACAGGTCTGTGAGAGCCAGAAATCTTGCTTGTTTGTGGGTGACCAAATACTTATTTTCCACAATGAAGTAAATTCTTTAAAAATCATACAATCTTTCTAATTTTGTCTCTCATACTTTAAGTGTACCTATGATGAATATATATATATATATATATATATATATATATATATATATAATATATATATATATCTACACACACACACACACATATATATATAGATATATATAGGGGGATATATATATATATCTATCTATATATACTATATATCTATCATCTATATAGATCTATACACATGTATATGTACATGGGGCAAAAAAGTATTTAGTCAGCCACTGTTGTGCTTAACTTATTTTCCACGCATGATTTACAATTAAATTTCTTAAAAAGGTCCTACATGGGATTTCCTATTTTTTTTTTCGGAGTTTTGTCTCTCATAGTTAAGTGTACCTATGATGAAATTACAGCCCTCTCCAGTTTCTTGCACAATCAATCAAACTTGCCAATCAGTGGCCTGACTAAATACTTGTTTGCCCCCAATATATATATACATACATACTACACATATATACATATATATATATACACAATATATTATATATATCTAATCTCTATAGATCGATCTCTAATATACATATATATATATATATACATATATAATATATATCATATATATATATATATATATATAATATATATATTACACCTATATATCTCCTCTCCTCTCTCTCTCTCTCGCTCTCTCTCTCTCTCTCTCTCCTCTCTCTCCTGTGCTCACTCCCCCCCCCCCCTCCTCTCTCTCCTCTCTCCTCTCCTTCTCGCTCTCTCTCTCTCTCTCTCTCTCTCTCTCTTCTCTCTCCCCACCCCCCCCTCTCCTCTCTCCTCTCTCTCTCTCCTCTCCCTCCCTCCCTCTCTCCCCTCTCTCCTCTTCTCTCTCCCCCCCTCTATATTATAGATATATATATATATATCTATATATCTATATATATATATCTATATATTAATATATATTATATAGTATATATATATATAATATATATCTTATATATATAGATATATATATCTATATATACACACACACACATATATATATATATATATACATACATACATATATACACATATATACATATATATAGCAGTGTTGATTGTACAGTCTAACAGCAGCGGGAGCAAAATACCTCTAATAATGCTCCTTCACACACTTGGGGTGTAGCAGTCTGTCACTAAATGAGCTCTTAAGTCCTTCCAAAGCCTTGTGCATGGGGTGAGAGTCATTATCCTTCAGTGCTGCTAACTTTGCTAGCACCGTTCTCTCTCCCACCACCTGCACTGGGTCAAGAGAACATCCCAGGACAGAGTTGGCCCTCTTAATGAGCTTATAGAGTCTGTTCCTGTCTGCATTCGAAATCCGCTCCCAAAAATATGGCTAATATCAACACGATGTTAAAGGAGGTCCTAAGGAGTGCCCCCTGCATACCAAAAGACCTCAGTCTCTTAAGCAGATTGAGTCTGCTCTGTCATTTCATGTGAAGTGCAGTAGTGTTATCTGTGTCCAGTCCAGTTTATTATTGAGGTGGACACCCAGGTACTAATAGGAGTCCACTATTTCAATGTCCATTCCCTGGATGTTCACTGGTGTCGGGTGGGCTGGGGGTGTCTGCGCCTGTGTAAATCCACCAACAATTATTTGGTCTTCCCCGCATTACTCTGGAGGTGGTTCTGCAGACACCAGACCAAAAAGTAACAATTAAACTACATAGCTATGATGATGTTTATGATTTGTTGAATATCCAGTGGGCTTGTAAGTAAGACATACCAAGCAGTTATAACAGAGGAGGAAGTGATATGCCCAAATATGGGTGGAAAAATAAGAACCATGATACCTTGATACAGCTGTAAGTGTCTTATACAGTGGGGCAAAAAAGTATTTAGTCAGTCACTGATTGCGCAAGTTCTTTGACTTAGAAAGATTAGAGAGGTCTGTAATTTTCATCATAGGTACACTTCAACTATGAGAGACAAAATCAGAAAAAAAAAAAATCAGGAAATCATAGTTCAGGACTTTAAGATATTAATTGTAAATCATGGTGGAAAATAAGTATTTGGTCACCCACAAACAAGAAGCTCTTCTGTCCTCCAGTCATTACCTGTATTAATGGCACCTGTTTGAAATTACAGACCTCTCTCATCTTTCTAAACTTGCAACTTGAGAACTTGCACAATCAGTAACTGACTAAATACTATTTTGACCCACTGTATGTTACCAGAAACAAAACAGTGACAATCTTACATTCAGCTATGGGATATTGCTATTCTCAACAGCTAGCTGGGCAACATGGTGGGGCATGTGGTTAGTGCAGTTGCCTCACAGTTCCGTGATCCCCGGTTCGATCCCGACCCCAGACTCCACCTGTGTTGAGATTGCATGTAATCCCTGTGCCACGTGGGTTTCTCTGGGTGCTTTGGTTTCCTCCCACATTACAAAGACATGCATTAAGTCGATAGGTCAATGTAAATTGGCCCAGGACTAGTGTGCTAATATAGCCTTGTGTCTGTCATAAATATAACCATTGACGCTGATGTGACAATAATAAAACTAATAAATAAACAATAACTAGCTACGTTTTGTTGCTTGGTGGTATACTATCAAAATCAGATAATTTGATTTTAAAACTGTATTACATGTAAAGATTAAACTATACATGCTAGATACTCTATACTACCAAAAGTATTCGCTCGCCTGCTTTCACACACATGCACTTCAGTGATATCCCATTCTTAATCCATAGGGTTTAATATGATGTCAGCCTACCCTTTGCAGTTATAACAGCTTCAACTCTTTTGGCAAGGCTTTCCACAATGTTTAGGAGTGTGTTTATTTGAATTTTTGACCATTCTTCCAGAAGCGCATTTGTGACGTCAGACACTGGTGTTGGACGAGAAGGCCTGGCTCACAGTCTCCGCTCTAATTCATCCCAAAAGTGTTAAGTTGGGTTGAGGTCAGAGGTCTGTGCAGGCCAGTCAAGTTCTTCCACACCAAAGTCGCTCATCCATGTCTTTATGGACCTTGAATTGTGCACTGGTCTGCAGTCATGTTGGAACAGGAAGGGGCCATCCCCAAACTGTTCCCACAAAGTTTCAGCATGAAATTGTCCAAAATCTCTAGACATGCTGAAGCATTACGAGTTCCTATTACTGGAACTAAGGGGCAGAGCCCAACTCCTGAAAAACAACCCCACACATTGCACAATGCAGTGTGACAAGTACCGTTCTCCTGGCAACCGGCAAACCTAGACTCATCCATCAGATTGCCAGATGGAGAAGCATGATTCGTCCCTTCAGAGAACATCTGCTCTAGAGTCCAGTGACGGCGTGCTTTACACCACTGCATCTGATGCTTTGCGCTTGGTGATGTAAGGCTTGGATGCAGCTGCTCGGCCATGGAAACCCATTCCATAAAGCTCTCTATGCACTGTTCTTGAGCTAATCTGAAGGTCACATGAAACTTGGAGGTCTGTAGGGATTGACTCCACTGACCCCACTCTGCCATTTTACGTGGCCCACCACTTCATGGCTGAGATGCTGTTGTTCCAATGGCTTCCACTTTCTTATAATACCACTGACAGTTGACTGTGGGATATGTAGTAGCAAGGAAATTTCACAACTGGACTTGTTGCACAGGTGGCATCCTATCATGGTACCACACTGGAATTCACTGAGCTCCTGAGAGTGACCTATTCCTTCACAAATGTTTGTAGAAGCAGTCTGCATACCTAGGTGCTTGATTTTAAAGTACCTGGAACTCGTAGCTTGATTTTATACACCTGTGGCCTTGGACGTGATTGGAGCACCTGAATTCAATGATTTGGATGGATGAGTGAATACTTTTGGCAATACAGAGTATGTATCAGTTTCAATATAGATATCTAGTTATATGCATAAAAATATTGGCTTGACTGCTTTTCTCAAATCATTCATTACAAATACTCTCAGAGCACCATCTTCCTCTCAATACCCCTTGCATGGCTTTGAGATGTGTTGAGCTTATGGAAACTAAAAAGTAAAAAACAAAACAAACAAAAAAACCTTTACATATATAACCTTTTATATAAACTTGTATATAGTGATGGAACTAATAATCGTGTTGTACCATTATCTTAATTACAATGTTGATAGCAGGAATGACATAAATAATTGCAGCTCATATTATTCTAATCATGAAAACTATTACACTGATTGAAATCATTAGATTTTTTAAACTACAATCAAATGCAAATATAGAAGGAAACAGCAGACAGACAGACCAAGAAAATAAAGACAAAAAAGGGAGAGGGGAGGAGCAGAGGAAGAAGAGATTAAAAGTTAGACTGAGATGGAAAAAGGCTATGTATACAAATGCTCTGTGCCAGTGGAGCACTGAAGCCTCTAAGCAACTGTCCTATTATGCAATCACATCTTGATGAAGATTCCTTTCATGTAACATTTTGCCTGTGAGTGCAACCATGCATGATTCTGTCTTTAATATGTAAAATATGTCCCATGCTCTCTTTTAAGTGTGCTATTATGCTAATCGGTCTTCAGACGATGAAAGGAGAGAAAGATGAAGAAGGAAGGAGGTGTATTCAGCTGGATACAGAGAATACTCCTTCACAGACTCACCACACTAACATGACAGCTGCAGTGGTACCGCCCACTCCATCACACACACCCACACACACAGACGCACACACACTCTGGAATCAGTTTTGGTAAACATATGTTTATGGGGACTTTCCATTGATATAATGATTACTGTAGCTAAGTCTACACCTAACCCTAACCTCAGTAACCACAAGGAAAACTTTTGGCCCAAGTTTTTTTTTTTTTTTTAAATAAAATATTGCAGTGTAAACAAGCGCTTAAAGTTGTGGAAACCATCAAAATGTCTCCACAAGATCAAAAATATTTACTGTTCCTCTCCTTCAGAGGACATTTCCTAGACAAAAAAAGTAAATTTGCAAATTCTTAAGCTTTTAATTGTCCTAACAACAAATAATTGGTCAAAAAATTTGCAAGAAGTAAGAAAATGCACTCCTGCGACCTGTATCACCATTTGCTTGTCACTGCTCGTTGCTCAAGTGACTGCTAGGGAGAAAAAATGGAAACAGGGAAATTCACTTCACAGTCTTCTTGTACACAAAGATAAAATCGTGAAACAATTTAAGTGTTTGATATAACTAGCACATGTCTGGGTTTTCAAAATCTTCCAAAATATCTTCCATTTTGTATTTTTCTTAAAAGATTAGTCGTTAGTTGGTAATCTGCCACATTCCACCATGCTCATGCTTTGGCCTGGTCAGAATCTAGATATGAACCCTAAAGAAAATATTTGGTCTCACATTAAACAAAAACTAACTGGGAAATATTTTTCAACAAAGCTGTTACCATTTTTGGAACAACATTAACTTTGCAATTAGTTGTTTGCCCTTTTTTTTCCTTTGTAAGTGTAACAAATACCAGGTTACAAATCCACCCACCTACACACACACACATATACACACAGGGTATTTGTAACAAAGAGACACTTCAAAAAGGCAAAGTTGGAAAGCTCCTAACCTTTTCAGAAACTCCATGTACTCCGCATGTTTGATCAGCCCGGTTCTCATCATGATAGTCTGAAAGCACTGTCTGTCGATGGCCCACAACTTTACATTGGTTAAAGCTGTAAGAGAGATGAGAAAAACACAATAACTGATTAACTCAAAGCTGTAAAATGATCATCAAAAGTCCTTTTCCTGCAACAATGCACCATTTTCTCAAATCTGTAACACAAATCTAAAACACACTAGTTTCTGAAAATCTCACACTTTCATGCCAGAACCAAACTCTCCAGCCAATACCATGAACTCTCTCTTCCAAAGCAAACTATACCCTCAAATGACACATATGCCATTAAGAGAGAAATAACTTTTTATAATGTTACTTCATTAGATAATCAAATCAATCTGGACACACTGAATTGAAGAAAACCATTAAGAAGCACACATGGAACCAAAAATTACAATTCTCAAACGTGGTGTATCTCAGACATGTATTGCACAAATGGCTCGAGAAAAAGATGTAAACACACATAAAATATTTCATCACTGCAGAATTTTAGTAAAGCATGTAAGTAAAAATTCACTGTGGTAGTGTAATATACAGTAAAAACCCTTTAAGTTACAGTACTACAATGCATTCGGAAAATCTTCAGACCCTTTCACTTTTTTCACATTGCTATGTTGCGGCCATTCTGCACACCATAATGACCAAGTGAAAACAGAATGTTATAACATTTGGCAAATTTATTGAAAAGTAAAAACTAAAATATTGCATTGACATTAGTAATAACATATTTGGTCACAATTACAGCCTCCAGTCTTATTGGGTATGATGCCACAAGGTTTGCTGACCTGGTTTTGGGGATTTTCTGCCATTCTTCTCTGCAGATCCTCTCAAGCTCTAACAGCCTGGACGGGGACCATCGGTGGACAACCATTTTCAGATCTCTCCAAAGATGTTCGATTGGGTTTAAGTCAGGGTTCTGGCTGGGCCACTCATGCAGATTCACAGAGTTATCCCTAAGTCAGCCAATACCATGAACTCTCTCTTGCAAATCAAACTATACCCTTAAATGACACATATGTGTTGTCTTGCCTGTGTGCTTAGGGTCATTGACTTGTTGGAAAATGAACCATCAGCCCAGTCTGAGGTCCCAAGAGCTCTGGATCAGGTTTTCATTGAGAATATCTTTGTTCTTTGCTCTATTCAGCTTACCCAATGCTGCCCCCACCATTCTTCACTGTAGGGATGGAATTGGACAGGTGATAAGCAATCCCTGCTTTACTCCGAACATCGCACTTACAACTGAGGCCAAAATGTTTAATCTAAGTTTCACCATGTGCTTTTAGCAAACTTTTACTTAGGAGAGGCCACTCTGCCATAAAGCCCAGATTGCTGGAGTGCTGAATAGCAAAAAAGCTTCAGTGATTCTGAAAGGTGAAAAAGTACGTACAGTGGTGCTTGAAAGGTTGTGAACCCTTTATAATTTTCTTTATTTCTGCATAAATATGACCTAAAATATCAATAGATTTTCACACAAGTCCTAAACGTAGATAAAGAGAAACCAGTTAAACAAAAGAGACAAAAATATTATACTTGGCCATTTCTTTATTAAGGAAAATGATCCAATAATATACATTAGTCACTGGCATGTATGTGAACCTCTAGGATTAGCAGCTAATTTGAAGGTGAAATTAGAGTCAGGTGTTTTCAATCAATGGGCTGACAATCAGGTGCGAGTGGACACCCTGTTACATTTAAAGAACAGGGTTCTATCAAAGTCTGCTCTTCACAACACGTTTGTAGAAGTGTGTCCTGCCATGAACAAAGGAAAATTCTGAGGGCCTCCGAAAAGAGTTATTGATGCTCATCAGGCTGGAAAAGGTTACAAAACCATCTCTAAAAAGTGTGGACTCCACAGTCAGACAGACTGTGTACGGACGGCAACAATGGTCTTGAATTTCCTCCATTTGTACACAATCTGTCTGACTGTGGATTTGTGGAGTCCAAACTTTTTAGAGATGGTTTTGTAACCTTTACCAGCCTGATGAGCATCAACAACTCTTTTTCTCTTTTTCTAGGAGTGGTCGACCAACAAAGATCACTCCAAGAGCAAGGTGTGTAATAGTTGATAAGGTCACAAAGGACCCCATCTTCTAAGCAACTGAAGGCCTCTCTCACATTGGCTAATGTTTATGAGTCCACCATCAGAAGAACACTGAACAGCAATGGTGTTCAAAAAGAACATTGCTGCTTGTCTGCAGTTTGTTAAAGATCACGTGGACAAGCCAGAAGGCTACTGTAAGAATGTTTTGTGGACGGATGAGACCAAAATAGAACTTTTTGGTTCAAAAGAAGAGCGTTATGTTTGGAGAAAGGAAAAAACTGCATTCCAGCATAAGAACCTTATCCCTGATGGTTTGGGCCTATTTTTCTGCATCTGGGCCAGGACAGATTGCCATCATTGATGGAACAATGAATTCTGAATTATATCAGAGAATTCTAAAGGAAAATGTCAAGACATCTGTCCATGAACCTAATCTTAAGAGAGTCATGCAGCAAGACAACGACCCTAAGCACACAAGTCGTTCTACCAGATAATGGTTAAAGAAGAATAAAGGTAATGTTTTGAAAATTTCCAAGACAAAGTCCTGACCTCAATCCAATCAAAATGTTGTGGAAGGACATGAAGCGAGCAGTTAATGTGAGGAAACCCACCAACATCCCAGTGTTGAAGCTGTTCTGTATGGAGGAATGGGCTAAAATTCCCCCAAGCTGGTGTGCAGGACTTTTTAGTTACAGGAAACATTTAGTTGCAGTTATTGCTGCACAGGGGGGTCACACCAGATACTGAAAGCAAAGGTTCACATACTTTTTCCACTCACTAATATGTAATATTGGATCATTTTCCTCAGTAAATAAATGACCAAGTATAATATTTTGTCTCATTTGTTGAACTGGGTTCTCTTTATCTACTTTTAGGACTTGTGTGAAAAAATCTGAGGATGTTTTAGGTCATATTTATGCAGAAATATAGAAAATTCTAAAGGATTCACAAACCTTCAAGTACCACTGTATACTGTGTATTTCAGTGGACCACAGATAACTGGACATTACACTGTAGACACAATTGCTAAATTCTGTAACAGCTGCCCAAACTAATTACTTATGTCTGCCACCCAGTGCCTTCACTGGACACTGGGTATCTGGAAAAGAATAGTTGTCAGGAAAGCATCCAAAAGGGTTAGGCTTAAATAAACAAATAATGTCAGAGGCAATAATAGTCATAAAAAAATACAAACTGCACTCGTCAGTGCCCAGCACATTAGATACACACTAGTCTATC
The DNA here is from genome assembly GCA_025084515.1 of Ancistrus triradiatus. NCBI lineage: Eukaryota > Metazoa > Chordata > Actinopteri > Siluriformes > Loricariidae > Ancistrus > Ancistrus triradiatus. The sequence continues at coordinate 116,844 of JAJAGP010001804.1, read as the reverse complement.
AAAATATCTGTTATGAGTTATTATTTACTATGTTTTAACAATCACACTTAAATGCATAATTCAAGGGCTCAAATGTGACAACGCACACATAGAGTTGACAAGGTAATATCTAAAGTACTAAGCTACTGATAGGAATTAAGTGTAGAAATGGCAAAATAAGAATAAAATATAACATTTTCATAAACTGTACTGCACTGTAAGATATTCAGTGTGTGTTTGGAGTGTACCACAATCAAATCTGTCATACTGCAAGGGTGTAAACACACATAACAGATCAAACTTTATATTTTAAAGCTTAAACTTATCCACAGTTTTGTTCTAATCCATCACTTAATTTCGCTAATGTATGCTATCAGCATTTGTGTGCTTTTTGGAGTTTGTGCGAGTTACAAGCAACACTTTGAGGCATTTTAGAGTTGAGAATTAATTAAAGGTGAAAAAACAATCTACTTTACTTGTTCCTATCTGTGACAAACATTTTAGTCAGACAGCCAGTACAGTGTACCCAGATTTAACTACTACGTTACACTACTATGTTGTGTTACAAATGAAAAGTGAATACAGAGCACAGTATAGACACCAGTGCAGTTTATTTGCACAAAATACAAGAACTTGACCATTAAAAAAAAAAATTCTCTTTCGGCTGCCCCCGTTTGGGGTCAAGACAATGCATCACTGTATAGTAGGGCTGGCATAGGTTTTGATGCCGGATGCACTTTCTGATGCAACCCTCTCCATTTCATCCAGGCTTATGACCGGCATTAGGGGTAAATCAAAAACTATTAGATAAACAAAAACACATAGGCCTACTTAACAAAACAAGGTCAGTGTTAATTACTAACAAGAAAAAAGACATTAACAGGATGAAAAAGGCTAACAAACAATATGTTAAGAATGAGAGCATGGGCTAAACAAGAGCACACAATCCAACCAGTGTGATGATACATGTGTTTGAGAATGTGGATTAAATACACTAATTGACAAAAATATATAAACCACCCAGATAGAAATGTTAGATGAAATGCTGTAAAACTTGGCATGCAGTTATGTCGCAGGTAGATACGTAAATGATTACAGGAGTGGTCTGGTTATACACTGGGTCTTGCCAGAAGAGGGTGTAAAAGTGCTTCCCCCACTGTTCTAATAAAAAGCCTCTCAGAGGCTACTTTTGGGAAGTGTACAGTGTGGCAAAACATATTTAGTCAGCCACTGATTGTGCAAGTTCTCCTACTTAGAAAGATGAGAGAGGTCTGTAATTTTCATCATAGGTACACTTCAACTATGAGAAATAAAATGAGAAAAAAAAATAAAAATCACTTTGTAGGATTTTTTAGGAATTTCATTGTAATTACGGTGGAAAATAAGTATGTGGTCAATAAAAAAAGATCAACTCAATACTTTGTAACATAACCTTTGTTAGCAATGACAGAGGTCAAACATCTCCTGTAAGTCTTCACCAGGTTTGCACACACTGTAGCTGGTATTTTGGCCCATTCCTCCATGCAGATCTCCTCTAGAGGAGTGATATTTTGGGGCTGTCACTGGGCAACACGGACTTTCAACTCCCTCCACAAATTTTCTATGTGGCTGAGGTCTGGAGACTGGCTAGGCCACTCCAGGACCTTGAAATGATTTTTGCGGAGCCACTCCTTCGTTGGCCGAGCGGTGTGTTTGGGATCATTGTCATGCTGGAAGACCCAGCCACGTTCCATCTTCAATACTCTCACCGATGGAAGGAGGTTTTGGCTTACAATCTCACGATACATGGCCCCGTTCATTCTTCCCTTAACACGGATCAGTCGTCCTGTCCCCTTTGCAAAAGAAGCCTGAAAACATGAATGTTTCCACCCCCATGCTTCACAGTAGTTATGGTGTTCTTGGGATGCAACTCAGCATTCTTCTTCCTCCAAACACGACAAGTTGAGTTTTTACCAAAAAGTTCTATTTGGTTTCATCTGACCACATGATATTCTCCCAATCTCCGCTCTGGATCAATCCATATGCTCTCTGGCAAACTTCAGATGGGCCTTGGACATGTACTGGCTTAAGTAGTGGGGACACGCCTGGCACTGTCAGGATCTGAGTCCCTCTCGGCGTAGTGTGTTACTGATGGTAGCCTTTGTTACTTTGGTCCCAGCTCTCTGCAGGTCATTCATCAGGTCCCTTTGTGTAGTTCTGGGATTTTTGCTCACCGTTCTCATGATCATTTTTACCCCACGGGATGAGATCTTGCTTGGGGCCCCAGATCGAGGGAGATTATCAATAGTCTTGTATGTCTTCCATTTTCTTACAGTTGTTCCCACAGTTGATTTATTTACACCACCTGCTTGCCTATTGTAGATTCAATCTTCCCAGCCTGTTGCAGGTCTACAATTTTCTTCCTGGTGTCCTTCGACAGCTCTTTGGTCTTGGCCATGGTTGAGTTTGGAGTCTGACTGTTTGAGGCTGTGGACATGTGTCTTTTATACAGATAACAAGATCAAACAGGTGCCATCAATACAGGTAGCGAGTGGAGGACAGAAGAGCTTCTTAAAGAAGAAGTTACAGGTCTGTGAGAGCCAAAATTCTTGCTTGTTTGTGGGTGACCAAATACATATTTTCTACCATTATTTAATATTAAATTCTTTACATATCCTACAATGTGGTATCCAGGATTTTTTTTTTTTTTACAGAACTCTCTCATCTTTCTAAGTACGAGAACTTGCCCAATCAGTGGCTGACTACAGTTGTGCTTGAAAGTTCGTGAACTCTTTAGAATTTTCTGTATTTCTGCATAAATATGACCTAAAACATCATCAAATTTTCACACAAGTCCTAAAAGTAGACAAAGAGAACCCAGTTAAATAAATGAGGGAAAAAAATTATACTTGGTCATTTATTTATTGAGGAATTGTTGTTCAGTGTTGTTCACCATTGTTGTTCAGTGTTCTTCTGATGGTCGACTCATGAACATTAACATTAGCCAATGTGAGAGAGGCTTTCAGTTGTTTAGAAGTTAACCTGGGGTCCTTTGTGACCTCGCCAACTATTACACACCTTGCTCTTGGAGTGATCTTTGTTGGTCGACCACTGCTGGGGAGGGTAACAGTGGACTTGAATTTCATCCATTTCTTCACAATCTATCTGACTGTGGACTGGTGGAGTCCAAACTCCTTAGTGATGGTTTTGTAACCTTTTCCATCAACAACTATTTTTCTGATGTCCTCAGAAATCTCCTTTGTTTGTCGCATGATACACTTCCACAAACGTGTTGTGAAGAGCAGACTTTGATAGATCCCTGTTCTTTAAATAAAACAGGGTGCCCACTCACACCTGATTGTCAGTCCATTGATTGAAAACACCTGACTCTAATTTCACCTTCAAATGAACTCCTATTCCTAGAGCTTCACATAATTTTGCCACTCACTAATATGTAATATTGGATTATTTTACTCAATAAACAAAATGACCAAGTATAATATTTTTGTCTCATTTGGTTAACTGGGATCTCTTTTTCTACTTCTAGGACTTGTGTGAAACTCTGATGATGTTTTAGGTCATATTTATGCAGAAATATAGAAAATTCTAAATGGTTCACAAACTTTCAAGCACCACTGTAAATACTTTTTGCCCCACTGTACCTTTTGGTGAGAGATTGCTGACTGCTAGACATTCCTCTATAACATATCTGCCCACAGATGGGCCTGTAGATCCTCCACACTCAAAGTTTGTTGAAGCTGGTGTTCCAGCTGCTCCCATAAATGTTTGATCGGCGATAAATCTGCCAGCCGTGCAGGCCAAGGAAGTGTTGCAGTCTGGTGAAGACATTCTTGGGAACCTCTAGCTGTGTGTGGGCGAGCATTTTCCTGCTGAAAAATGCCAGTTGAAGCCCTACCATGAGAGGCAACACGTGTAGCCACAGGATGTCCTGCATAAGTCGCTGAGTTGTTAGTGTCCCTCATATCACTACTAGGGATGACCGACTGTCGTCTGTGATGGCTCCCCATATCATCACACCAGCAGTTGGGGCAGTGTGTCACTCCACAACAAAGGCAGGATTGATGCACTCACCACAAGGTCTCCATACTCAAACTCGACCGTCATCAGATCCCAAACAGTCCCTGGATTCATCGCTAAAGGTGATATGGTTTCAGTTCATACGAGTCCAGGTTTCTTGTTCATGACACCACGGCCTATGAAGGCAACAGTGGCTGGCTATTAATGGCAGAATTCGTAATGGGCACCGTGACAACAAATTTCCTTCTGCTAAGCAATAGAAATGGTCCAGGCAGAGACAGGGGTGTGTAGTGAAGGTGCCACCTGTGTCTGGATGGTGCAACTGTGGGAGCTGCTTGTCAGCGGATCAAACGTTTCTCTCTACTGGTGGTCTGTTTGGGCCGTCTGGAGCCTGTTCACCGTGTGTGCATACCCTCACAGAACCACTGCTCTCGACATCTCTTAACAGCTAGATCAGAACAGCCTACATGGCTTCTCTCAATCCAGTGAAGCGCCCCTACTCAAGGTCTGTCAGCTGGGCAAAATGTCTTCAAGTGCATCATAGAGGCATGTCTAACAGTCAACAATCTCTCACCAAGAGGTACACTACCCAAAAGTAGCCTCTCAGAGCCTTTTTTAGACACAGGGTGGAGTACTTTTATGCCCTCTTGTGGCAGGACCCAGTGTCTAATCAGACCACACCTGTAATCATTTACATATCTGCTTTAGACATAACTGCATGCCAAGTTTTGCAGCATGTTTTTATCAATGAGTGTATATTGTCCTTAAAGACAAAAACAGGTCTCGTGTATCTGTATTATTAGTGAAGTAGAGCACTACATGTGTATTGCCAAAGATGTGGTGAATAGGAAATGGAATCAGTCACAATATGTATTGCCATACACCTTATGAAATAATGGAATGTCATTTAACAGCAAAGTGCTGCTACTGGTTGATATTTACATATAGCTTAGATTGTGTATTATCCAAAATGAGTATAATCCAATATTACACATTAGACTGATCAACAGTTACAGGAAGTGTTTAGTTGCAGTTATTGCTGCACAGGGGGGGTCAGACCAGACACCAAAAGCAAAGAATCACATACTTTTGCCACTCACTAATATGTACTATTGGATCATTTTTCTCAATAAATAAATGAGCAAGTATAATATTTTTGTCTCATTTGTTTAACTGGGTCCTCTTTATCTACTTTTAGGACTTGTGTGAAAATCTGATGATGTTTTAGGTCATATTTATGCAGAAATATAGAAAATTCTACTTTCAAGCACCACTGTAGGTATAGTGTGCATGCGCAGTAGTCTGACCTGCCTGACTACATGACAAAGTAAATACATGAACTCTTAAGGCATGATTTTGACTGTTTTTGTGTTTTTGTGAGTGAAATACTCAATAATGTCAGCTCATACTTTGTTAAAACAACAGTTAAGACATTATCTTAGATAATACATATCGCACACCCCAATTTACATTTACACGTAAATCTAATGAAACAACACTGAGCATTTTCAGCATTTGTACAGGTTCTTGTGCTCGGTTGTAGTATAGTGGACAAAGACGCAATGATTTTTGGATTATACGGATTTAACATTTCATCAAAAAGTAACACATTTAAAGACAACATGATACCTTAGCCCACTTGACAGCTACTGTCTCTACCTGGGGGATCCTGGCAGGTTATGGGTATTAGGCTTCAATCTGTACAGTCTGAACATTTCATGTTCAGTTTTGTCATGATAGCAAGATTTCAAAGAGCTTTTGATTAGATTAAAATCTACAGTGTCACTATCTGACAGTTCAGTGAGATGTGATACAGCATAATCAGAAAAATCTCTAGCTTTTATCTTCCCACCATTATTCCAGGGAAGCAGGCTCTGGTGGAGAAAGTAAAGTTGGCCTATTTCTAAACTGAGAATAGCAGATGAGAATAGAAGATTGAACCAGATACAAATGTACGTTATGTATGTAGCATATCAACTGTTAGGAAAGGTCAGATATGCCTTTTTGTTTTTGATATTACTATGAATTAAGCTGAAATGGTTAGAATGAGCTTCCTGTGCTTGCAGAAAGCTAAAAGACATGATTTTTCTCAATATTGAATCATTTACAACTTTATATAAAGGCTTTATATTTACACCTTTTTCTCTAGTTGAATCTTTTCAGACACAGGAATAAAAATATATAATTGGCATGCTAACTGCTTGATCAGAGAAACTGAATTCTTTTCAAAGTGCGGTTGCATGGTTGCAGTGAAAGCAGCTAGTGGTCTGAAAGGCGTTTCAAAAATTTGTGTGACTTCCACCCACTGCCTATACTCGGAAAGTAGCCCAAACTTATTTACTTGGTGATTATTTGTAATGTATTTATTATTTTATTGTTTTATTTTGTGCTGACATCATCAACTAACATATACAGGTATGTGCAGTTTAATGTTTGAAACAGGGCGTTGACCAAAATGGTTGGTGACTGGACAATACCACAGTCTAGTACCGTATTTTTCGGACCATAAGGCGCACTTAAAATCCTTTAACTTTCTCAAAAATCGACAGTGCACCTTAAAATGCGGTGCGTCTAATGTATGAATTAATTCTGGTTGTGCTTTCTGACCTAGAACCGATTGTAGATGGTACACGGCGCTCATAAATCTGTCAAAATGTTTTAGCCCGGCCTTGGTAAGTTACGAAGCTTACGGCAACCGTATGTGCTTCAACATTAGGGTACGTGCATTCATTCATTAATTTTCGAAGCGGATTTCAAACTCAACACTATCAGTCACGCAGTACAACATGGAAATAGAGCAGCTGTGAGAGAATTCAACATTAACGAATCAATGGTACGGAAGTGGAGGAAGCAAGAAGACGCCCTGCACCAGGTAAAGACCAAACTGAGCTTCCGACGGAACTTAAGAGTTTTTGTTTCATTTCATGTGCCTTATAACCCGGTGCACTTTATGTATGAAAATATACCCGTTAGCAGCCGATCGTTGATATTGAATCTTATAATCCGGTGCGCTTTATGGTCCGAAAAATACGGTAGTTTAGATACTTTGCACATAGTGGATTTTTTTTAAACAATGATATTAATTAAAACAATATGAAAACAGTTACTTCAGTACTGAACAATACAGTAATTCCTTTTTTTAAATTTTACATAACCTTAAACTTAACTTGCTGGAAACATTTCCATGTTGTTTTCTGCCTGCGATTGTCTTTTCTGTCAGCAGTTGTCGCAAGGGTTCGCATGTACTAGTTTTCTGTCATTTAGACATGAATACGGTGTATATTAGACAGTTTTGTATTTCCATTTATAATTCTTAAGACCTCGGACATTAAAGCAAATGGACGCTGATGGGATGGACATTAAACGGTATACCTGTATAGCTAGTACAGAATTACCAGATTTTCCAGAAATTACTTAGAGTCATTGTTAAAGCATTAATGTAATCATTAATGTAAATGATAATGCCCAGTGAACTGTCATGGTATAAGCAAATGAAGAGGATGAGGAGGACACTAAGTACATTGTGAAGCAGAGTGGATTACTAACGTATAACATATCTGTGGTTGCTATTTCACTTCTACCACAGCCACTTGACAAAGTTAAAACGAAGGTCTTGTGTATCTTCAGTTTCTTCATAACTAACTAATACTGGTTGAATGGTATTTCATTTCATCTTACTTCTTACATCATCCTCCCACATCCACAGGGTTTTGCATGATGGTTGCTATGGTTATGTATTGATGGTATTAAACACATACTGTGATCTAAATGTTAATCACATTTACATCTGGGTAATTAAAATTAATAGCTTAAATGGAACACTACAATTAGTAAGTAGTATAAAAAGCAAATGCATAAGCAGCATATTTAAGAAATTAAATATTAAATATGTAGTATTTCACAGTTTCACTGCAATTCTGTCCAGGGTGAAACAGTTACTGACCCCTTTTTCTTTCTTTAATTATCTTTGGATTTTGAATTTCTCTCTTACTGTTCACTCTTACACCTTTTATCTCTTGATAGCTGCTCTGATGATAGCAGTAATGGGAGTGCAATACAAAGCAAACTAATTATTCTGTGTCCCACAGAATGAGAACAGTCATAGTAAGTGACTGTTTTCATCCTTAACTCATTACTAAATAATGTTTAAAAGAGTGTAGGGGTCTCAGGTTCGTATACTTAGATTTCTATTTAAAACTCAAAGGAAATAGACTTGCATCACTTTAATAAATAATCTGTTTTAATATCAGTTAGAATAGTAACCTTAGGAATACATTATGTTAAAATTGGCTCACCAGAGTTTCTACTTGACGAAACAACAGAGCAACTTGTTTTGTTGAGGACTGGCATATTGAGTTTGCAATGAGATCGCTTTGCAGGTATTATTTTGAAGGTTGTACTTGACTTTATCAAATCTCAGATACTATTGATATACCAGGTTTTATATCTCCCTGTTGTCTAAGTGAAAAGAATGGGAAGGAGAATAGAGAAGGGGACAAAGAGAAGAAAAATAGAACAAAATATGCATCAATAAAACACCCAATACAAAGCTGCATAAGCATTCAGCTTTATACCCCAGGATTCTGTACTGAATAACACAATGAGCTCCATTACACAGATATATTAACACTCAGGTTTTCATCACAGCTTCCAAACACCCACACATTATATGTCTACATCAGATACAAGGCTAAAGACAAACATTACAAAGCAATGTTCACTCATTAAACTGAAACTCAGGCATTTGTCAAAATACATCCACCTATACCAGCTTTTTGACAAACAATAAAAAAAATTTCACACATTAACATACTGATCAGACTTATTACATAATCACCTGACTGGAATTATTTATGACTATCCCTTCAAACAGATATTTGGTTTATATAATTTGTTTTACAAAACCCAGAAAGAGACTACAATCATGTTCCTCACAGCATTCATTTATCTAGCCACTTTACAGTCCAGATATGCTTCCCAGGCACTGAAAACCGGGGTGTACACTACAGCTTTCTGGCACGCTTAAGTTCAGGTGTATGGTTTCTTGGCACAAAAAGTTGCGCTTTGTGTGTATTCCAGATGCATTTTTCTTGGATGTTTGTACCTTGCCAGAGGCTCCCAAGTCTCAGCACTCCTAGGGCTAGGTCTGTATGATGCATAGAACAGACCAGATGGTGCTTTGAAATTACAAAAAATGTCTACAGTGATACTTCATTCTTGTCGTTAATTCATTCCAGAAGGCTTGACAAGTAACAAGCATTTTCCCACAATGAATAATGAAAATTGACTTAATCTGATCAACACCCCCAGAAAATCCATACTGTATAAGGCATTATATACATTAATAAGAGTACTGTACAGTTGCTCCCTGATTTACGATGGAGATTACATTCCAACAAATCCATCATAAGTATGTATCATGAATATATTATGAACCAAGGAGTTTAATATAGTCTATGCTGATTCTTAGGGGAGCTGACCTTATTGTTTAAAACACATCTACAGTTAATCATTAACACATTATTTTATAATAAAATGTTGAAAAATCTCGTGTAATTTAGTGAGTAATGTATTTAAAGTGAAATAAAAGCAAAACACTTACTCTATTGGTGAACTCAGGGCACTAGAATAGCTGCTAAGCTAACTGCAGCCTGTGTTCTAGAGGATTCAAGTCCGTTGTTTTCCTTTCAGGTCTCTCTTATAAGTAACATTTTTAGGATACTTATTTGCACTAAGAATACAGTACTGTAGATGTAAAAATAAAGAAAAAGGGAGATCTTCACTGAGCAAGAGCTATTGTGAATCTAAGTCACTGATTCACTGTGTACTTAATCATGAATCAAGAATCGTGATGCAAGTTTCCGCTGGAATGAGTTCGCATGGCTTGACTCGTGCAAGTTTAAGCAAGCGCACCGAGTACTAAGCAACCGACAAGAACCGAGACATTTTTTCCTAATCAAAATGCGTAGAGAACCGAATTCAATGAGTTCCTAGGTGGTCGAGAACCAAGGTACCACTGCATTTGCAATTATTTTTATTTTTTGGTTTTAACCTCACTTTCCTGGTCAGGGTCGTACAGAGGCTGCAGCACCTATCCCTGAAAAATACAGGATGCAGGTGTAGACACAGCCAACAGTGCCTGCATAAGATGCCTGGCCCAGCCGGAAGCTGCTGACGAGACCCGATGCTCAAAACTGGGTCACTGTGTTAGTGGGCTAGTGTTTCAGACCACTGCACCATTCCAAGTGAAAATATCCAATTAAGTAAACTTTAAAACTCGGCAACAAATTCATGGTGACAGAGGACAGTATCAGTGAGAGCTATCCAAATATCAGCATCACAGTGAGAACTGTTTCGACAGTGATCATGACAAGCCTACCAATTAATATCCATCTTAATCTGTCTCTTAAGCCATGTACCGTATTTTTCGCACCATAAAGCACACCGGATTATAAGACGCAATATCAACAATCAGCTGCTAACGGGTATATTTTCATACATAAAGTGCACCGGGTTATAAGACGCATGAAATGAAACAAAACTCTTAAGTTCCCTCGGAAGCTCAGTTTGGTCTTCTTTACCTGGCGCAGGGCGTCTTCTTGCTTCCGTATCATTGATTCGTTAATGTTGAATTCTCTCGCAGCTGCTCTATGTCCATGTTGTACTGCGTGACCGATAGCGTTGAGTTTGAAATCCGCTTCGAAAATGAATAAATGAATGCATGTACCCTAATGCTGAAGCACATACCGTATTACTCAGCGATGCTGCGCATTACGGTTGCCGTAAGCTTCGTAACTTACCAAGGCCGTGCTAAAACATTTTGACAGATTTATGAGTGCCGTGTACCATCTACAATTGGTTCTAGGTCAGAAAGCATAACCAGAATTAATTCATACATTGCACGCACCGCATTTTAAGGCGCACTGTCGATTTTTGAGAAAGTTAAAGGATTTTAAGTGCGCCTTATGGTCCGAAAAATACGGTACCATATACACACAGTGTAAATGTAATTTAAGCACAATTTTAAACGTGATAAGCTCATCATGTACAGTCTTCAATATGGGACAGAATTTTGCCAAATCAGGTTAGTTAGTCATGCATAATTACCTGGCCAAACAATTGATTGAGCAGGCAAGCATGTATAAATGAATGACATATTAGAAACTTCCAAACAATGTTATTGACCAGGAACTACGAACTTACTTTCTGTCTCTCCATGGCAATGAAAACACCATCAACAGAACGGCACAAAGAGAGAGCTGCATATGCAACAAACTTGTCTGGAATGGTATATTCTGTTCTTCCTACCATCCCTGGGCAGAAATGGGGAAAAAACTGATCACTTCCCTTGTAACCAGGGCTGAGTGATTTGTAGTGTGAGAGTATATTAATCACTGGCTTTGATCTTACACAGCAGGTGATTCTAACATGCACTGTGAGGTGTCATCAAAGAAAAGGACTTTAAAAATAATAATGTGTCTGATTTATTTAATAGCGAGGACACATGGACCACTGTAACATGACAGAGAACAGCATTTACATCCAATGACAGGCCAGTTCGTACATATTAAAATAATATTAAAATAGTACTGTAACCTGATTTCAGACCAATCCATTTCTGACAGTTTGCACTGCATTACCCACTTGTGCCATTTCTTCTGGTGACACAGTACAGACATACTGTATATGTATGCTAAAGGGGTAGAACAGACATCTGGTTGATTACACTCATGGTGTAGTTCAGCTGTGTCATGTAAAATGTTTTCCAGTTAGTCTGTGTTTAATGTACAACCAAATATTCTCCATAAGATTTAAATCTGGACTCTGAGAAGGCCAAAACAAGAGTCTCTTGGACTGTGGCAGATTACCAATGAACAACTAACCTTTTAATAAAAAAAGGACAATATTTTGGAAGATTTTGAACACCCAGACATGTCAGTTTTATGTGAACCATTTAAATATTTTCGTGATTTTTTCTTAGTGTACTACAAGACACTGAATGGACCTTAACATTTGTGGTCAAATTATTGTTCTCTACAAAATGAGTTTTTACAGCCACCTGTATTATCTGTGATAATATCCAAAATGACCAATATGATAAAGTGCCCAAAATAAAATAAATAAACAAATGAAAAAAATTCAGCAAGTTCACACTGGTCACTCAGGTACAGTGGTGCTTGAAAGTTTGTGAACCCTTTAGAATTTTCTATATTTCTGCATAAATATGACCTAAACCATCATCAGATTTTCACATAAGTCCTAAAAGTAGATAAAGAGAACCCAGTTAAACAAATAAGACAAAAATATTATACTTGGTCATTTATTTATTGAGGAAAATTATCCAATATTACAAATTACTGAGTGGCAAAAGTATGTGAACCTCTAGGATTAGCAGTTACTTTGAAGGTAAAATTAGAGGTAGGTGTTTTCAACCAATGGGATGACAATCAGGTGCGAGTGGGCACCCTGTTTTATTTAAAGAACGAGGATCTATCAAAGTTTGCTCTTCGCAACACATTTGTGGAAGTGTATCATGGCACGAACAAAGGAGTATGGATCTCCGAAAAAAAGTTACAAAACCATCTCCACCAATCCACAGTCAGTCAGATTGTGTAGAAATGGAGGAAATTCAAGACCATTGTTACCCTCCCCAGGAGTGGTCGACCAACAAAGTCACTCCAAGAGCAAGACGTGTAATAGTTGGCAAGGGCACAAAGGACCTCAGGGTAACTTCTGAGCAACTGAAGGCCTCTCTCACATCGGCGAATGTTAATGCTCATGAGTCCACCATCAGAAGAACACTGAACAACAAAGCCACTGCTCTCCAAAAAGACCATTGCTGCTCGTCTGCAGTTTGCTAAAGGTCACGTGGACAAGCCAGAAGGCTATTGTAAGAATGTTTTTGGAATGGATGAGACCAAAATAGAACTTTTTGGTTTAAAGTAAAATGGTATGTTTGGAGAAAGGAAAACACTGCATTCCGGCATAAGAACCTTATCCCATCTGTGAAAGCTGGTGGTGGTAATATGTTTTGGGCCTGTTTTGCTGCATCTGGGCCAGGACGGATTCCCATCATTGATGGAACAATGAATTCTGAATTATATCAGAGAATTCTAAAGGAAAATGTCAGGACATCTGTCCATGAACCTAATCTCAGGAGAAGGCGTATCATGCAGCAAGACAACGACCCTAAGCACACAAGTCGTTATACCAAAGAATGGTTAAAGGACAATAAAGCTGATGTTTTGGAATGGACAAGTCAAAGTCCTGACCTTAATCCAATCAAAATGTTGTGGAAGGACCTGAAGCGAGCAGTTAATGTTAGGAAACCCACAAAAATCCCAGAGTTGAAGCTGTTCTGTATGGAGAAATGGGCTAAAATTCCTCCAAGTCGGTGTGCAGGACTGATCAACAGTTACAGGAAACGTTTAGTAGCAGTTATTGCAGCACAGGGGGGTCACACCAGATTCTGAAAGCAAAGGTTCGCACACGTTTGCCACTCACTAATATGTAATATTGGATCATTTTCCTCAAAAAATAAATGACCAAGTACAAAATATTTTCCTCATTTGTTTAACTGAGTTCACTTCATCTACTTGTAGGACTTGTGTGAAAATCTGATGGTGTTTTAGGTCATTCTATGCAGAAATACAGAAAATTTCACAAACTTTCAAGCACCACTGTGAATAAAATAAACAAGAGTGTTGAGTGTTGCCAATGTATTACAGATGGGAGCGGCACGTTTTACAATTTGTTCAAACTGTGACCCACTAAGGATGTAGGCAATTAACATAAAGATGTTAGTGCTACCAGTGAGAGCAGGCTCAGGCCTCGGCATGCTCTCTGATTGAGCTTATGATAATGTTATTCATAAGGGAGTGAAAACATCACTCCAGAACCTGCCCCGTCATGATTCATTCTTCTCAGTCTGTTCGTTCACTGCTTACTGAACAGACAGCCACAGACAAGACATGAGAAAACAACACTGTATAACTAATACCTTTGTCACTGCATACATTAATGGTGCAAAATGGTAAAGATTTCAACCCAAGATTATAAATCCTACTAAAAAAATAGATGAAGTAGCAAAGGAAAATGGCTGTGATACTGGCACATTAATGTAGAGGCAACACATATCCCCACATGCTTACTTTACAAAGCACATACATTTAATAATGTAAGCTGGAAACAGAAAGCATAACCCCAGGAAAGGTTGAGATTTACATTTACAGCATTTAGCAGACGTCCTTATCCAGAGCGACTTACAATGGATACAGTCTTACAGTCCAAGCAACTATGGGTTAAGGACCTTGCTCAAGGACCCAACAGTAGCAGCCTGGTGGGATTTGAACCTTCTGGTCCAGAGTCCAGTACCTTAACCACTAGGCTACTACAGTCCCCAAAAGCTCTCTTTGTATCACATAGTCAGACTGCACAACCAGCAGTCATCTGGGATTTGAACCTCTCACACCCAAAGGGAGAATCATACCCCTAGACCAACAAGCCACCTGGTGAGGTAGTATGGATAATGCAAAAACAAAACTTTAGACTTTAATTAAGATATTTCATGTTTTGTCTTGTAACTTATTTATGCAGATCCCTTCCAGTCTTTATTTCAGAAACATTGTTTTTAAACATTTCAATAATTTACTCGTATGATGCCCTCAAAGACTCAGCCTTTCATAGATACTGCTTTTGTACCAAATCATGATTACAATCACCTACTGACATTACCTGTTTAAAATCACATCATTATTTAGTTGTTTTATGTCAGCACTAGCCCTGCATTGCCTCCGTCTCAACTGTTTTTGGAATGTGTTGAAATACAGGAATGGATGGACATTTGTTAAAAATTGAGATGAAGTTATGTATGTATGTATGGATGTATGGATGTATGGATGTATGGATGTATGGATGTATGATTCACTCTTCCCAGCCTGGTGCAGGTCTACAATTTTCTTCCTGGTGTTTTTCGACAGCTCTTTGGTCTTGGCCATGGTTGAATTTGGAGTCTGACTGTTTGAGGCTGTGGACAGGTGTCTTTTATACAGGTAACACGGTCAAACAGGTGCCATTAATACAGGTAATGAGTGGAGGACAGAAGAGCTTCTTAAAGAAGAAGTTACAGGTTTGTGAGAGCCAGAAATCTTGCTTGTTTGTGGGTGTCCAAATACTTATTTTGTCTCTCATAATTGAAGTACATCTATGAAATGTATCTACTTTTTTGGCCTAAAAAAAAAAAAATATATATATATAGATATATAGATATATATATAGATATATAGATATATATATATTAGAGATATCATAGATATTATATTATATATATATATATAAAATATATATATAGCCTAGTAGACGGTTCAGAAATATTGAAATTTCCGTAGTAGTTTACCTATCAAATAGACAGTTCCATAGTGGAAAACACACTGATTACAAAACTCATTACCACCAATGGTGCAGCAATACTTTTACCAAGAAGCTGCTATGGAAAGCAATGTGAGAGTGATGCTAAATATCTCTCCCTAAGCAGAGAGAAACGGTGACCCAGATAATCAGATCTACTCAGCACAGGAAGATTTACATTTCTGCTTTTTCTCCTGAAGAAAGTCCTGTCAGGAAATCATTCTCGCTTTTTATATTGTTTCTACTCTTACTGGACAGAAAATATTCAATCTGGCTTCTCAGTCGACTGATTCAGGCTCGAGGTTGAGGTGCTGAAAGGGCAAGTGTCAAACATAGGAGATGAGAGGCCTGACAGAGTGAGATGCAAAAGAAAATACATTGTGAAAGCTAGAGTGAGCCTGCTGTAATGAGTGTTTGGTGATAGGCAGATGCAATTGTTCTTCCTCCAAACGGTTATCAGTAAATAATCTTGTAATGATCTAAACCTTTTGTGCTTAGATTCACTCGCCAGAGCTTTTCTTTCAACTCTGCTATTTTGGTTTGTGACAACAAAAAATGGTGACAGAGTCCTATTACAGATGTGTACAGAAAGCAAGACTTTGACAATAACACCAATTACATATGGACCCTAAAGACGAAATGCCCCAAATTCACCCAACGTCTGTGTGTTTGTGTATGGAGAGATGAAGGATGAAGATATGCTCTATGAGAACAGCTGTTATTTCTAAAATGGGAGAACCATAGTTACTAAGCCAGGCCTGGTGCCAGAACTAATTAATGAGCGGGGCAGCGTCGAGGACAAAAGGAGAATAAGCTGCAATTGATGGAAGATAGAGTACATGTTAGTGTTTCCCACATGTAGACTTTACTGCTTTACTGAGTTAAATTTTTACAGGTGGTAATAAAGTACAGTAAATATGTAACAAAAACAACTATGTGGCATAGGTTTCATATACATTTAGTGTTGATGGTGTGAAAGCAAATGAAGGAGCAGTCAGAGCACGAAAGCCAAGTTTTGTGACGCGACTAAAAACTCCTATAATGGACCCGAAGCTATATCTTACTGATGTTCAGTCTTTAATTTATACAGTAGTCCACTCCAGAGACTGTACAGTAGAAAACGCATAAATCTTCATGGTTTTTCAAAAATTTTCATGGTCACAGTTGTTCCGCAATTTTCAGCAAAAACATGACCGATACAGAAAGAATGCAATGAGCTGCCAAGCCTTTAACCATATGGCACTCAGTCTTAAAGTGATACAGTGGTACCTCCGTACTCGACCATCTTGGAACTGGTCAAATTTGGTTCTTGAAGCAGTTTGACTACAAAAATTTGTCT
>JAJAGP010001804.1:57603-95103 GCA_025084515.1 Ancistrus triradiatus | reverse complement strand
TGATAGTGTTTACATGCTGTATTACAAAAAATAACAATCAGAATGTCAAATATCCCTCACTGACTACTTTCAATACAAAACAGACACAGAAAAGCAGTAACAAGGAATTACACACTAAGCTACTCGTGGTATGATTTATGGTTTTCGGCCAAACCATTAAAATGTGCAAAACTAATTGAGATTCTATTGGGAGGGAGTTTGGGGTGTGCGTTATTGGAATGATCTTCAATATAATATCCTTTCAGGGCAATTTGCAGGTGATTAAATGAGATGTGAAGGACAACCCTACCTCCTGTATACTACTAAGGTTACCTATAATGCCTAATACAATACAAATATTATGTACATAGTGGTTATGCTATATTGTTTAGGGAATAATGACAAGAAAAAGTCTGTACATGTGAATGATGCTCAAACAACAAGTGCTGTAGAGAAACTGGAGATCTGTGAACTTGCAGGAGGGTACGGCAGGGCACAGCAGGGCATCCCTACTCATCACTTCATGCATGGATTCACAATAGTGCTCACAGCACCGCAAATTCAAGTTTTGCTTCTTGGCATTTTCTGGGTTTTTCTCCAAATATTTTAAAACTGCAGCTTGTTAAATTAGTGGGTTAATTTTAGTTTTTCATTGGAATCATATTAAATTCATCAATAATGTGGCACATCTCACAAACAAGTATGGTGTAAGTGTATAAACAAATGATCGGTTCAATCTATTATTTAGACATACATAGTTTGATCAGCCAGAGCATTAAAAGTACTAACAGGTGAAGTGAATAGCATTGACAGTGTAATGCACCGGGCAATATTGTGCCCTAAAACTTTGGGTTCTTTCTTTTTTGTGTGTGCCACCTGTCACCTTGCAAAAATGTTCAGGAATCTTTTGAGGTACATGACTAATTTAGTGTTGTTTTGGCCTCTAAATTCCCCATATCTCAATATGATTGAGCGTCTGTGGCACGTGCTGAACGAAGTCCTCACATCTTACAGGACTTAAAAGATCTGCAGCACACATCTTGGTGCCAGATAAAGCAGGACCCCATGTCCATGCTTCAATGGGTTAAAAGACTTGGTGGACTTACACAATATTAAGCAGGTGATTTTAATATAATATTTATTTTACTTAAATATACATTTGTATGCATTCATATGGGTGTGTGTTTGAAGTTACGATGCATTTTACATTGTTCATAATTAAATTCTCATTACTAATTTTCCATTACGTTTCTAGGTACATCTTCAGTAAAAGGCAATGTTCTTCAGAAGCTACACTAATCATGAATTTACCATCCAGCTGTTCCTTCTTACTGCAGCGACTACAAATATTACTGTGAAAACTTGTTTGTAACTGCACAGCACTTTAATAAACGGATGGGCACGCACTTCCGCTGATGAAGCGGATGACTAATGCTGCTTTAAGTGCCTCGTTAGTGTGTCTCTGATAAGATATGTGTATATACACTATTACATTATATATTTGTTACATTATTGTTATCACGTTGTTATGGTATTTCATGTGGTGTCTAGGGATGCACCACTGCATGACTAAGTGTCATTTTCATATCACTTGCTTGGCCTGAAATGTTTAATCTGCTTTAAACCATTTTGATCCACCTGCATAGTGTGAAGGTGAAATTGGGATAATGTGTTTGGAATAAATGGGACGCCATTGTGTCCCATTTATTGATGTGAGCAGGCACTAGGGTTGGCAATATGGTAAAAACATTATACCATAAAACATTTTCAAGATACACGATATTTATCATGATACAAGTGATCACAGACAAAATGTAGTCATCAGTAGCGACAAATTCTTAAAAACTATTATTTAAATATTATCTCATATTCAGTCATTTTTATGCAAAATGTGTTACACTCTTTATAATGAAACTTGCAGTTGGCCAGTGTTCTTTAAGCACTATCACGATCATAAAATTCATCACAATACGATAAAATATCATCATATTGCCCACCCCTAGTATGCATGTTTATTGAAGTGTCTCATTACACAAAGAAAATGATCTCAGAAAAAGAGCTGCTGATGCTCATTGGGAAGGAAAAAGATACAAAATCTCTCTAAATAGTTTCCGTCGATGTAAAAGTTTCCACCAATCCACACTATCTAAAGGCTAACGTTAGCTCAGGTTGCGTAGTGTTAGCGTTCATGAGCCCACTATCAGGCAAATACTTAACATCAATGCTGTGTATGGCAGGGTTGCAAGTAGAAAGCCACTGCTCTCCAAAACAACATTACTGCCTGTCTGCAGTTTGCTAAATATCATGAGCACAAGCCTAAAGGTAATTGGAAAAAGGATTTATGGACAGATGAGACCATCCATTCAGTTTAAATGAGAAACACTACATCTGGAGGAAAGGAAAACACTGCATTCCAGTGTAAGAACCTTATCCCATATGTGAAACATGATGGTGGTGGTATCATGGGCTGGACCCATTTGGCTGCATCTGGGCTAGGATGGCTTGCTATCATTAATCGAACAAGAATTCTGAGTTATATCAGTAAATTGTTCTACCAAAACAGCTTAGGGAAGAACATGAAGGGAAGAGTCTATGTGAGGAAACTCAGCAACATCCCTATATGTAAAAGCAAAGGTTCACATACTTTGCCAGTCACAGAAATGTAATTTTGGATCATATTCTTCATAAAACAAATGGCCAACTATAACATTTTTGTTTCATTTGATTCATTGGGTTCTCTTTATCTACATTTATGACTTGTGGAAATGTGATGTTTTAGTCATATTTATGCAGTATAGAAAATTCTTAAGGTATTTCATACATCACTTTTTCGATGACAAAAACAATTTCAGTACTACTTAGTACTGCTCAATTTCCATTATATCCAGCTAGACAAGGACTCTTAAGAACTTAATCCTTTTCTCAAATCTTACCCAGAAGAGGATGGGTGACCAGTTCATGCCTGATTCCTCTCAAGGTTTCTTTCTTATGAGTTCATAAAGTTGTCATTTATTGCAGTCAGTTGAGCACTGAAATTGGGGACTGTGTAAAATGTGTATAATTCTCTCAAAAGCTCGGTCATAAGTACAGGCTGGCGCTGAGTAAGAGGATACCGGCTGATAGGACATGCTGTTTAAATGCACTGATTGGTATGCACTGCTCATTTGCTCTGCACTCCTCACTTTGCCTTTGTGAGAGGAAAGATTAGATGGTCAAACAAAGCCGGGCATGCAGCTCAGACTTGGACGGTCACATAACCACTTCCTGCTGCAGACACTAAGCAGAGTGCCAGAGCCAGCAAGTGGAGGAGCACAGGCACCGGCAAACGATAAACAGAGCCCAGGGGAGAAAGCAGGGGCCACAGCTGGGCTTTACGAATGAGACGGAGCCAAGGAAGGAGGAAGAAACAAGAACGGGAGATAAACAGAGCTGACAGAGCAAAGACATGGCTGGAAGAAAGAGTATGTGCTGAGGGGGAAGGGATGTAAAATGAGAAAAGAATGAAAATAAATGGAAGGCAAAGGTGAAGCGTAAATTAAAGGACGAGTAGCAAAAACAGACAGGGAGGTGAACAAACCAGATCTAAACCAGAACCCAAGAAACTCAAGAAAGGCAATCAGTACATCAAGAATACGTCAGCCATATAAGCATAACAGTAAGCCACAATAGGCTCTCTCAGTTTAAGGGGATAGGCTCAATTACATCTGGACGAAAACCAGAATTTAAATTCATTTAATGGAATAAAGTACAAGAAAACATTTACAGTAATACTGACCCACTCTCTCTAGACATGTTCTTTTAATAAATGGCCAGATGGATTGCAGGGTAAGCCCACTTTGATAGCCCATGATTTAGAGCTGAGCAGGGCGATACAGCCAGTGCTCTTTTACTTAAAAGGCCACATCTGTGTAGTTAGCATAAACCTCTGACGTCATTTCAAAGGGTGTCTTGTTCATTTCCATTTCACTCTTTTCATCTCCCTTCATTATTCTACTCCATTCTTGCACTATCCATGGCCCAATTTGGAAATACTTTAACAGAGCTTGGTTGTATATCAATATATACCTCGCAAAAGTATCCATCTATCTGTCTGTCTGTCTATCAATCTATCCACACACACAGTCTTAGTAATTCTAGTTTTATGGGGACTTTCCACTGACGTAATGATTACTTGAGGTTTATAATGACCGCTAGAAGAACCATAACCTCACAAATCTTTTGACACTTTTGATTTTTCAAAACATAGTTGCAGTTTATGTAAAAAAAAAAAAAAAAAAATTTAAAAATGTAAAAAATTAATTTTCACTGACCTTGGTTAGAGAAATGAAAAACACAATGACAGTCTCCAGTTCTAGAAAACTCTAAATACCTAAAACTAAGCAGCTACTTCATGTCAACAAAATTTTGGCAGGTGTACCAAAAAAGAAAAACCTCTTTGTCTTTCATCTAATTACAAACCAAAGTGCCTGAAGTTCAAGGGATGCGGCTGACTATTTGACTGGAACCAGCTTACATTTACATTTACACTTACAGCATTTAGCAGACGCCCTTATCCAGAGCGACTTACAATTGATACAGTCTTACAATCCAAGCAATTGTGGGTTAAGGGTCTTGCTCAAGGACCCAACAGTGGCAGCTTGGCAGAGGTGGGATATGAACCCTGGACCTTCTGACCCATCGTACAGAACCTTACCCGCTAGGCTACCACTGTCCTCTGGTTCTCAGATCAGGTGACACAAATAGAACACTGATGGAGACTTTGGTGTAAAAAGAGGGTTACACTCAAAAGAACCTAATCCCCACACTTAAGTCTAATGAAAGAATTTGGAAGCGATATTGTGGGGCTCTTTTTGGCTTCAAAGTCCCCAAGAAACCTAGGGATACATGTCATCATTGACTTAACAGAAGAATCAGGACTAGACCTACTGCAGAAATATAGAACATTTTAAAGGGTTCACATACTTCCAGGGACCACTGCCCATATGTGAAAAGTTGCAGCAAACTATCTGTGGTCATCGTGCATCTGAAATTAATGTTCAAATTACAGCTGTAGCTGTAGCTAGTGACACAAGTTGTGTCTGGTACTGCCCACTAATTGCACAATGCATGATGCTCTCGATGCAGGGTATAAAAGCCACTGTGAAGTAAATGTTTAGGGACAGATATTAGGAAAAACAAAGCTTCAGTCTAAAGAGGAAAACACTTCTGTGCACAAAACAAGCCCTGCCATTCTTATAGTAATTATTCTTTCAGCACATCTTCAAAGCCTGTGCATTTGGCACTAACAGAGTTGCCAGATCTACAAGACCACAGCAGAGCACTTCCCCTTTAAAAACAGCCCAATAAGCAGCCCAATTAACAAAAGGTGAAATATTCTGTTACACAGTTATTTGATAAATACTCTAAAATGGTCTACATACACTCACAGATCACTTTATTAGGTACACCTCGTTATTCATTGTCCATTTTGTCAGTTCCACTTACTATATAGAACTTGTTGTTCTACAATTACAGACTGCAGTCCATCTTTATTTCTACATACTTTGTTAGTCCCCTTTACTAATGGTCTAGACGCCCACAGGACCATCACGGATCAGGTACTATTTGGGTGGTGGAACTTTCTCAGCACTGTTGTGGTGGTGGTGTGTTAGTGTGTTGTGCTGGTATGAGTGAATCAGACACAGCAGTGCTGCAGGAGTTTTTAAACAGCTCAGTGTCACTGCTGAAAAATAGTCTACCAACCAAAAATGTCCAGCCACTGATGAAGGATTAGAGGATGACTTACACAAACTGTGCAACAACAGATGAGCTACTGTCTCTGACTTCTTATCTACAAGGTAGATATGTGAGTTTAAACCTGAATGAACAAAGCACTGCTGTGCACTGTTGTCTGATCCAATCGTACCAACACAAAACACACTAACACACCACCACGTCAGTGTCACTGCAGTGATAAGAATGATCCACTACCCAAATAGTACCTGAGCTGTGGTGGTCCTGACCATTAGAGAACAGAGTAAAGGGGACAAACAAATACATAGAGAAACAGATGGACTACAGTCTGTAATTGTAGAACTACAACGTGCATCTGTATGGGAATACAGAATAAGAGGAACTGATAAAACAGCAATGAGTGTAGAAACAAGGTGTACCTATGAGAAAGTATATTTCAGTGACATTCATACAGATAGACACAGAGTCATTGCTCAGAGTAGCATCAAGGGAGGACAACCTGCAGCTGATTTACTTCTGGTTTTGGATGGCTGAAAAGAATATGCAAAACTGGCTATAGCCAAGTGATCAATTAGTAACCAAAATATGTTTTCAGCCACACTATGCACAAACTTCACTTTTGTGCCACTAACATTTTTGACTTTACCAGCCGCCCTTACTGCTATTCCAGCACTGCTTAAGAACAATAAAGCTGGTCTAGTCTGTAACACTATCTCTTATCTCAGACAGTGGTGTTCTGTTAATTAGGTACTGATTAATGTCTCAGGGGCATAAGAGCTGGCCATTTACATCCCCTAGTCTGCTATCAACCCTGCCATCTAGGGATGGGCATGAAAAATCCACTAGTCAATTGTTTGAAATAGACACAAATCATTATGGTCCTCACAAAATCAGCTTTGCTTAGTTACATTAAGTCATGTTTATTTTAATGGGTCTTGATTGATTCAGTGTGTTTTCAGCATAAAATGTCTCTGTTACAGTGAATGGATTTGAAGGGAAGTTCACAGCTGATATACCGGTACTGTAGTCAATTGACATTGGGGTGATGTTGAGCTCAATGGTGCCATGGGAAAATTCGTGGTTCACAAAAACCTCAACATTCACAGACAATTATCACACTGCAGAGTCAAATGGATCTCTATTAAAAAGCCACTAACTTATGTGATAAACATTCCCTAGTGTGGTGACTCACCCTTTGTTCATTTTGTGATCCATTTTAAGAAGCATGTAAACATTTTTGGGTGATAAACATGAACACAGTCGAATCGCATTTTCCCACCAGTACAAAACTCTTAATGTTACTGCTTACCAAACTTGTTCAGATTTTTATCAGGTGAGACAGAGATCACTTGGCTCTGAGTGCAGTAAATCTTCATAAGCAGAGAGCTGATCACAAGGTTTTGGAAGATCAGCTGTACTTTGTCTCCATGCCAGTGCTGCTCACTTTTCCATGCTGACATACTGCCATGCCATACTACATTACATAGCCAAAAATATATAGTCCCTTTTAATTAATGATTTCTGTTATTTTAGGCACACTCTTACAGGTTTATAATATGAAGCATAGAGCCACACAATCTCTATAGACCAACAGTGGCAATAGATTGATTATACTTAACACCTCAGTGTTCAGTTTTCACCTACCTAGAAAGTCAGTTAATCAGCTATCTGCTCTTTTATTGTCCAAAACACAATATTTGACCTAACAACCATGTTCCAAAATCTAATGAAAACCCTCCTTAGAAGAGGGGGGGACATCTTTTGGTCCTCCCAAGGTTTCTTCCTTATCACGATTAGGGACTTTTCAGTTGCCACTAAGCTTGCCCACTAAGCCTGCTCAGTTGGGCTTGGACTTAGATAATAGAAGAAAATAGAAAACTATAAAGCTGCTTTGAGAAAATACTCCACTGTGAAAAAAAAAAAAAACTATATAAAGTATTTGTAAAAAATAAATAAATAAAAATAAATAAATAAACAAATCTGACTGACATGTTTTGGATGTTATTTTAGGTGTCCACAGAGCTTTGACTAGAACGCGCATCTCTGAATAACAATCGACTCTATGTAGCACTGCAGATTTTTTTTTTTAATTCATTTCCATTTTATTAAGCATTGGCTCTGTGAAGACCCATAACAAATACATATGGCCAAATAATATTAAAATCATTGACTTAAGCTCCATCCATCACTCGACTATTGTGTCCATTTTGATGCAACAGTACATGCATTATAATGACTTCTATAAACTTGAAAGCTAATAAACATGCTCAAATGGCATTAGACATATTGCCTTTATATGCATGCTCTTAAAATCAAGCAAATGAAGTTATAACTTGATTACTGATAGAAACTCAACATGATCATGCATGCCAAGGTATTCTACACTGTCTACAATCCTCAAACTAGACAATAAGATAATTCTACATCCCTTGTAGCACACGCTCATCGGCCACTTGATTAGGTACACATATCTCCTTGTTTCTACACTCACTGTCAATTGTGTCAATTATAAAACTGAATGCAAAATCAAGTGATTGCATAAACCCGTAGAAACCACATAGATGACAGTCTAAAAAGGTGCTGAACATTTTTCCTTTCAATACCACCAAGAGAAACCACCAGGGTTGCAGTCATTGTAGCAACAGAACACAAGGGCATTTGAAATGTGACATGTCCCTGAACATCCATTAGATGCCTGCTGTTTTCTATTCCTGCCAAAAGTGGCAACAAAGTGTCTTGTGCATGCAAATATTTTTTCAAGTAAATGCAAAATACAACATGTTACATGCATGGGATATGATGGATATCTATATATGTATATATACATATACATACACATATATATATATATATATATATATATATATATATATATATATATACACACACACACATATGAACTTTGACTTTTGTACATGTGCGGATAGTTTATTTGTGCAGCCTTAAATTTCCTCACCAAGTACAATAAAGGATCTATTTTAACCTTTGTAACATCTTTCCATCTGTTTTCTGTCAGATAAAGAGCACTCCTTCAAACCACCTTGTATACCAGCGATTGCTAGAGCTCCCTAGAGTGTGATAATAATGACTAATGCCACAGTAAACTCAGAATAGACACAGTTACACAGCTTCAGGCCCTTGCTACACAGACACTGGATTCAGCTCCCAGGAGACCAATCTCTGGAAATGCTTCCTCAAACGGTAAAGCAGAGAGTATAGTTTAGGAATGATGGCCACAGTTGTAGATCAGTCTATAACAACTATTATACTATTTAGTTTGTTTATTTTTGTTATACTGGATACTAGTTTGGATCACCGTGCTCTTTTTCTCAGAATCTATTACTCAAATAAAGATTATGCACATGCATATGCCCATCCGTTTGAGGTTCTGATTCAGAGAACCTCTCCGAAAATCACATGTAAATGCAGGGAACAGAATCTGACATGTCACACCAGCCTGTTCAAACCCTTTATCCACTGACACGGTTCTGATTCTGGTTCTCAATTAAGAAACTAGTAAACTTTTTTAAGGTGAACTACTGCACCATCTGAACTATTTAACTATTTAAGCATTTTTAAAACTGTACCTCTTGCATTTAGAAACACTGTATTTAACATTTAAATCCCAACAATTCAGTCTCTACAATCCAAAAATATATTCATCCACTTTAAATACCGGTTTCATCTAAGTTGGGGCCGGGGTGGCGCACACACAGAGACACAGGCAAACAGACACACTTATCACATGTCTTCAGAGACACCAATTAACCTAACAAATAACTCAGGGTTATAGTATGTATGTTTAAAGCTGCTGTGCTGTTTACGTGTTTCCCAAAGGAGCCCATGAAAATGACTTAATGACTTCAGATGTTGTGACATCACTTGTTCTTGATTTCAAACCAGCAGCATTTTAGAATAGCATGAAAGTTACATAATAGCACATTGTCAGTGTTGTTCTTTAAGATCTTCAGCCATTAATCAACAAACAACTAAAAAAAAATGTAAGAAGAACAATTTCATTCAGGCCCATCACATTCCACAGGCTGCTGCTCCAGTCTGCATATCATGGTTTTCCAAAAAAGTGATTAGTATCTTCATGACATTTTGAAAACTTAATTTCACTTGAACCATTTCACCTTGGTCTGCACATTAAAGAAGAGAGTCGTGTGAAATCATTCCTGTGCAAATTCAAATCCCCTTTTGAGAATAGAGCTGTTCTTTGTCATGGTAATAATGAGACATTCTCTATTTCCCTGTGCCTGGGTCATTTTAATCTTGCCCAAAAGAACAGTGCTGTCAAAGAACTCATTTACATGCACCTCAGCTTATGATAACAGGCAAATGGCCACAAGCCTCAACTCAGAACCCTTACTGGCTCTTAGTATATACAGTTGACTCAAAGTGCTTAGGTCAATTCATTTCTTGTACACTTTGTATTTAAGTTTAAATGGATAAAACTGGCATTTTTAGAGGAAGGTGACCAAGAGCCCGATGGTAACTAACAGCGTACATGCAAACTCCTGGAAGCACTTCATCAATCAGGACTTCATGATAGTCTGCTTGGATTTTGTCAAATGGCATTGAAAGGACTCTAAAAGCATGAGAAAAAAAATGTCCTCTCTGAGCAGAAAATAAGTACAGTGGTACCTCAGTTCTCGGTCACCTCAGAACTAGTCGAATTCGGTCCTCGACACATTTTGACTAGAAAAATTTGTCTCGGTTCTCATTGTTTGTTCGGTACTCCATGCACTTGCTTAAACTTGTATGAGTCGAGCCGTGAGACTCGTTTCAGCCGAAACTCGATTCACGATTACAATAACTCTTATTCAGTGAAGACCTCAGCTGTTGTCTGTTTTTCTTTATTTTCACATCTATAGTACTGTATTCTTGGTGCAAATAAGTCCCCATGGGTCCTAAAATGGTTAGTACTGACAGCTAACCAAAAGGAAGACTGCTGAATGCTATAGAACACTGGCTGCACTGCAGAGTGTTTTTCTTTTACTTTTCACTTTCAATCCATTACTCACTAAATTACACAAGTTTTTTCAACACTTTATTATAAAATAAGCTTTGTGTTAATGATTTTGGCCAACTGTAGGTTAATGTAAGTGTTAATGTGTAATAAGCTCTGCTATGAGACAGCATTTATGTTACTGATTTTTAAGAAATTTGCGAAGATTTCTATCCATATAAAATTAAATCCACAATACAACAAAGTTGGTGTCTGAATGCTCTCTGATTCCACGGTGCATGCCTGCGTGTGTATGCAAGTACTTACTCTTCACTGTAGCTGTCCGGGTGCAGTTGTAAAGGATGGCAAGTTCTCCAAACACTTTCCCAGGTCCCATGGTGCACAGTTTCATACCTTCTTTAGTTACCTCCACTCTTCCATCTAAAAGAAAACAGGTACACAGAAGGAAATGTGTAAGATGTGTAACAATCTACATATCCAATGTGTATCCAAAAGAGACAAACACACAAGCTAAAGCTGTTTTATACTGTATATCTCATCACAAGGATCACACGTCTTACCATGGTGTATATGACATAGCATTTTTTTTTCCATTTTTTATATAAATTTGATTTACATTTTTGGGTTGCGTGGCAGCCAGTGGCTTTGTAAATACTGCAAATCTAAAGCCTATAATGGATTCCAAAAAATATTTTTTTAAATGTCCCATAGTCTGTGAAGAAACAGGAGCAGAAAAAACATTAGATAAACCAACACATTAATCCAGGATATACCTTCAAATCAACCTTGTGCTGTGAAACAAACACTGTCATCTGGATGTAAGCTGTGATGTCAGCTGATTTTCAGTACATTCCATACATAATCCGCAATGATGCACTGAAGTCAGCTGAAATGTTTTTACAAATACTTGTTAGGAAATGTATTTAATTATGTTCCATGAAGACAATAAGACATTTCATTTGACCAAGGGGTGCCAAAACATTGGCAAAAGACTAAGATGCTCACAACAGGAGTATGTTTGCATATAGTGCAGTCTGAGTGACAGTGTTCACATCAAATGCTTCTATCGTTCTCTATATTGCTCAGAGGCATGTGTAGAGAAATAGATAAAAGCAGATAAACTCCCCATTGCTGTGACACAAACACAATACAACATGATTCAATGCTTGGCACAGTAACACATATGAAATGGATAACAATCAGGTAGGGCAGTGGAAGGAAGAACATTACAAAAAGTAAGGTGTGAAGGTTATCTCTGACTGATGAACCTTAGGAAGATCAATACAAAAATGTGTAATATAAAAAAGAGGAAGGAAAAAATGAGATAAGGTAGAAAGATTCTCAGTTGGCCTGTTAAGTCATTAACTATAGCAGCAGGTAAGAGGGAGAATCATCTAGCTTTGAGCTGTTCTACCTGTTGTTCATTTTTGTCTACCCCCTCTACCTTGTCAGTCAACTGAAAGAGACCACCACAGGACAACTACAGTAGTGACCACATAGTGTGTGGGTGATTTAGCATTCTTAGCATAACAGTGACAATGACATTATAGTTTGTGCATTATGATGGTATGAGTGCAACAGGTGCGGCAGCATTATGGGGTTTTTAAACACAGTTTACATTTACCGGCTGTATTATCAAAAACACAGTGGTGTAGAATGTACAGTTGTATACCGATCTGTCAATAACATTATAACCATCTCCTTATTTCTACAACCATTATCCATTTCATCGGCTCCACTTACCCTATACTCATACTTTGCAGTTCTAAAACTTTTACCCTGTTCTTCAATGGTCAGAACTCCCACATGACCACCACAGATCAGATCAGATAAGAAGGAAAGAACTGCTTGTAGAGCTCAGAGACAGAATTGTGTGGAGGCAAGATCTGGAGAAGGCTTAAAAATCTGCTGCACTGAAAGTTCCCAAGAGCACAGTGGCCTCCATGAATCTTTAATTGTAAAAGTTTGGAACAACCAAGACTGCTCCTACAGCTTACAAAACTGATCTAACTGACATCCCCGGTTCAATCCCGGCCTCAGACTCCGCCTGTGTAGAGTTTGCATGTCCTCCCTGTGTCCATGTCGGTTTACTCCAGGTGCTCTGGTTTCCTCCCACAGTCCAAAGACATGCATTTGGTCGATTGATTATGCTAAATCAGCCCAATGTGAGTATGCATGACCAGTTTTGATGTAACCTTGTGTCTGTCATAAATAGCCACTTATGCTTAAATCAACATTAAATAAACCACATAAACAATAACAACAAAGACAAACTGTTAAAACACTGCATGGGCAGCTCAGCAGTCTAATATGTTATCTTACCACCATGTTGAGCCAGATTCAAGTCTGTGTGTGCCTGTTTGACAGAAATGGAATAGTTTTAAGAAATGTTTAAAAACTTGCAAAAAACAATGAAAAATGTAGACTTTTTGCTAAGTTGCCATTGTATAAGTAGAATAAGGCACTTCAGAGCATACCACTATAGGGACATATTTAATTTTGTGGTAGTGCATCATGCACATTGTTGAATAACTCACATAACAGCATGCCTCCTGATGCTTTATTGGTTACATAGCAAAACTTGCTGAATCCTGAATATGTCAGGACAAAGTTGCATCCTGTTGTGTATCTGACAAATGTAAGCAAAGCTTCATGTCATCTCAAGCAACTCGATACTTAGTCTTGGCAGTAAAATAATGTGCAGACAAAATAAAAATGGTTTCCAAATTATACTTAAAATTGTGTTAATGCTTGTCATATTCACATCCCATGTCAACATGCTCAAAATGATTAAAACAATTGTCTTACAGCCTCCTTGGTCACTGAGACATTAAGAGATTGAGACTGAGCCAATCAAAGTTCAAATACAGCATGACAGCAACTATATCTTCTCAAATGGTTCAAGCTTATGTTCAAGCATAAATTCAAATATATAACATATATATATACACACACAGGATGTAGTCCAGCTGTTGGAATCCAGCTCACACTTATTTTTTTCCAAATAAGGCCTGCATAATGGACAGCAGGAAGCTTAAAGTCAAACTTTAGAACAACGAGTACTTTTCAATTTCAACACAGCCTGTCCCACAGCACTCGTGCTCTAGCAGAGCAGGAAGTCATCATGTATGAGCAGCATGACCTCTGCTCTCTCTTTTATTCATAAACAGGAAGCAATGATTTTTGGAATCAGGGAGCAACATATTTTTGACCTGAGCTTGTTATATTCCCCAACATACAGCGATCCACTGCTTTAGTAAAATGAATAAAACATTCTCTTAATTATTATATCTGTCTCAGTAAATATGATATGGGACTGGAGGGTTATTTAAAAGCATGGTAATGCTGCATTCGGCTCTTTTCAAGGTCAGTACCAGTGACAAAAGCAAATCAGAAAAAGCTTGGACAGTATGGAAAATGCAAAGAAAAAAAAATTTCTTTTTATTTCATTCCAGGCAGTATGAACACAAGACATTTCATGTTTTGTCTGGTCAGCTTAATTTCATTTGTTAATAAACATCCATTCCTGCATTTCAGGCCAGCAACACAGTCCAAAAAAGTTGAGACAGCAATTTGGGCCTAGTAATGAGGTAATGGATGCAGTTTTTCGACCAGAAAAAAAAACAAAACATTGAGTTCATACAGTCTGCAATGAAATAAAAGTTAGATGTTAGATACACTGTGTTTTTGTTTTTAGTGGCATGTTCCATACCATCCCAATTTTTTTCTGATTTGGGGTTGGACAAGATTATACACAAGTGATAGACATTCAGTGTGTATAAGGG
The DNA here is from genome assembly GCA_025084515.1 of Ancistrus triradiatus. Taxonomy (NCBI): domain Eukaryota; kingdom Metazoa; phylum Chordata; class Actinopteri; order Siluriformes; family Loricariidae; genus Ancistrus; species Ancistrus triradiatus. The sequence continues at coordinate 80,634 of JAJAGP010001804.1, read as the reverse complement.
AATCGATGGCAGTCAGTTTAATCCTTTTGTCTTCTGGAGATAAAGCTTTAGAAAAGCGTATTACCCTTCTGTGAGTGAGCTTTTGATCAGGAAACGTCTCACAAAACAAAAGCACTGTAAATATGAATTGCAATAATGATCCAATATTTACTATTTAATTACAGTTGTCTGGAGTACACAGTGTACTAATTTAATCTGAACTCATTTATTATTACTCAGTTGAATGACCTCCCAAGAAGAGCAAGAGACAAATATTAATTCCCAGCACTATCAAGTGTATTGTCAATAATCAGCCATGTTTGTCCTTTCATGGTTATTAAAGCTTTTCTGTTTAAAATCAATTCAAGCATTACAACATCTTATTAAATAAAAACCACCAAACATAAAGTAACCACTGAAAGGAGGGGAACGAGAGAGATTGTAAGCTGGTCTGTGCACAGACAATTTGAGCTGTAAGGGCTCAAAGGAAAAAAGGTCACCTTCTCCTGAAATCTCCCATCTAATTCCACCCGCTATGCACCTTCCCAGGTCTACCCTAATTCCAAAGTCTACTGACGTTTCTTGCTAAAGCCAGTTTTATCATTTTCAAATAACACAGTCCAATCCAGATTCCACTCTGCCCAGGGTCCCTTCTCACATGAGGTCATCACATCTATTTTATTTGGTTGCACTAGGGCTGGGCAAATATGGAAAAAAAAATCTTATCACAATAATTTGTCACGATATAAATCAAATCACTATTTATGACAAGCTTAAAGGTTCATTTTTACTCCTGAATGAGATGTGAATATATCATAAGATTAATTTTGGCTTAAATATTCTTTACATTCTGTCAGAGGTTGAACAACACAAATGTACTTTAGAACATTATACAGCTGTACTTCAAGTAAATAAAATAAGAAACTTAAATCTTAATTCTGACCAGTCAAAAGCTTCAAGTGCTATAGGAGAACACAAACAAAATGGACCAAATAAGGTGGGCAATACAGTACAAATATTATATCACAATAAAGTGATTTTTAATCAAAATGTGCTGCACTTCATTTAAACAGGAATAATTACACTCTTTATAATGAATGCAGTCAGTCAGTGTTCTTTAAACACTGACGATATTCTCAATATGCTCAGAAAAACATATTGCCTATCACGATAACAAAATTTATCATATGTTAAATTGTTATATTGCCAACCCTACTATGCACTATATACCACTCAGCCATAACATGAAAAACACTGACAGATGAAATGAATAACATTGCAAGTGTGATGCTCTGGGCAATGTTCTGTTGGGAAACCTTGGTACCTGCCGTCCATTCTGATGTTACTTTGACAGGTATCAACTACAATACACTGCTGCAGGCCAAGTACATGGCATGGCAGTGGTATTCCCTAATTGCAGTGGCCTCTTCCAACAGGATAATGCACCTTTACACACTGGAAATTTGTTCAGGAATGATTTGAGTAACATGACAAAGAGTTTAAGGTGTTGTCTTGGCCTCCAAATTTCCCAAATATCAATCCGATTGGTCATCTGGGGAATGTGCTGAACAAATAAGTCTGATTTATGGAGGCTCCACCTAACAATTAACAGGACTTAAGGGCTCTTCTGCTAACGTCTTGGTGCCAGATACCACAGCACACCTTCAGAAATTTTGTGGAGTGCATGACTCAATGTCAAAGCTTTGGTGTCTTGAGGAGGACACTAATATTAGGCAGTTGGTTTTACTGTTATGGCTGATCAGAATAAACTGGTGATCATGTTTAATCACTGCCTTTTAGGACATATTATGAACCATGACAAGATTCTGGATAAGCAGTTACAATTGAAAAATGCTTGCATTTAAATAAAACAACAACAACAAACGAGGCTCAGGTGGTGCAGTGGTCTAACATGCTAGCTCACCATGGCACAACCCAGGACTGAGTCCCAGAAGTGCCTTCCAGCTGGGAACTTGCTGTGTCTGATGTAGTGGAGGTGACCCCCAGCAACACTGACCTGTACCCAGACATGCAATGGACTAGCATCCTGCCTAGGGCGCATGCACACATGATCCCTGTTTTCTCTGGGGATTGGAGGAGTTGGAGACCCCTCAACCCTGACCAGGAAAAGTTCAAATGTAGATAAAAATCTATCTGAAAGTATGTGCTGAACATAGAATCTAAATACCATTAAAAATTATTTTAAAAAGATTACAAAATTGATTATGGGCTTAAAATGTGTCATGAAATAAAAACATCTAAACTGGAGAAACATTAAATAATGAAAATGTTTATTTGATCTTCCAGGCTGCACAACACCTTCTCTGAAAGCATCACAAGGACCATCTAGTGTGTGTAACCTGCTGACCTACAAAGCATCAGTGTAAATGTAAGCTAGTCTCAAATTCTGTGTCAAATGCTTTGCACCTGGGACACCGCTGGCAGTTCTTCAGTAAGGCAGCAACTGCCTTTGCCTCTGCCCCAGTAAATGGATAAACCCTTGAGTCACCTCAATGCAGCTGGTATTTGCAGAGGTTCATATAACATTTGAAGCATGTTAACAACCTAGCATTTCTAGCCGTGGCTCTCTTTTGGCAAAACCAAGCTTCAGTACCTCCTCTCATGTCACTCACTGTGGTCTTACTTCAGTAATGCACTGCACACAATGTGATGCTTCCAATCAACTTGAGATTTTAAAAAGACGCTGAGCAGAAACAGCTAAAAATGTTTGGTATATCTGTGTTGGTCATGTAATGGACTCAATAAATCAATTAGTAAGTAAAATTTCTTATCATATTTATTTAGAAAAAGCAAATTACTTATTAATATGAAGTTATACACCAAGACAAGCTACATATTTTTAAGGAACAGAAAGTTGAACAACAAACACTTAGGAGTCCGGGCATTTATTTATTCACCCAACACATATTTGACAAACCAAAAATAACTGAATATCTACTACAGATGCATCAAGCATTAGTATCAGGCATATTCTTGCCTAAACCCCTGGATCAACACGTTTTCCAATGTGATCACCAAACACATTTATGCTGTGACTGTTTATGATGTCTGACAAGGCACTAACTATGAAGCCGTACAAAGAATATTAATCACACCTGTGACATTTCATGCATGCTTGCAGAGAGTTGATTGAATTACAGGAAGAACAGCAATATCAGCTCACCTTTGGCTATCGATATATTGAACTGTCTTCAGAACTGAACAATGATATGCACCCTCACTCTAGTTCAATAGATTGAAACATCATGTTTAATTCATAAACAAGCAGCACAAATTTAAGACTACAAGACGAATTTGAATATTTGTCTTTTCCAGATACTTTTAAATTATTTTGTATTTTTATGTTGGACTTAATTTTGTTCTTTGGTGAGTCATAGCCAGGTTGACATATAGCACAGGGCACTGAACAGGGCCTATATTGGTATAGGGACTGTGGTGGCCTAGTGGTTAAGGTAGCAAGACCCTTAGTCCACAGTGGCTTGGACTCTCGCTCTGGAGAAGGGCGTCTGCTAAATGACATAAATGTAAATACTGTGTGTCTGTGCTGTATTTCTACCTCAAATGTAAATGTATAGTACACAGCAATTTGTCCTCTGTCATGCCCATGCATTCCTAGTTTCTGAAATGTGACACATTTAATGTTAAGGTAAGTATTTCCAGAATGTTTCGGTGTTTTATAACACTGTAATCTGCTGAAGTAATATGGTCTTGAATTGGTGTCAGCTCTGTGTCTTTAAGTACACATGTTTTCTTGGCAAGGTGGCTCGGTTGGTAGCACTGTCACATCCCAGCGAGAACATAATGGCTTCAATCCCAGGGGGAGTGGTCTGAGTCCTTTCTGTGTGGAGTCTTCATGTCCTCACCCTGTCTGTGTGGATTTACTGCGAGCTCCCTCCCACAGTCCAAAAAACATGTGTGTTAGGTTAACTGGTGTCTCTAAAACGCCCCAGTTTGTGAGTGTGTGATTGAGTGTGTCAGGGTATATGCAATACGATGGATTGGCGAACTGACCAGGGTTGCTACTGCCTTGTGCCCTGTGGTGCTGGCTAGGCACCAACTTTCCCGCACCCTGATCAGGAATAAGTGGTTAAGAAAATGAATGAATGAATGTTTTCTTGGTGCATTGAATCTGCTGAATAACTCCACCTTTAAAGATGCTTTAAATAAACATGTTTTTAAAATAAAAACTACAGTTGTATTTTATAATATTAGGAATAATTTGTTTGACTATCATAATGACTTGGATAAGCATAAAACAAAACCGCTAAGAGTAATTACAGCAAAAATACAGGTAATTACAAAAGGCCCAAAAGAACTTGCATTTTTTTTTTCTTCTTACAATAGCTGCGTCTCACTGAGCTTTTGTGCTCCACATTGCAGCTCACAAATTTAGATCGTAGTCACCGATTTTTCTCTGATTTAATACAATGCTTTTGATTGCAAATCATATAATCAGCATAAATTTCATAACCATGAAATAACATCAATTACACAATTTATTAGTCATTGGTACAGTACTGTGCAAAAGTCTTACGCCAAGATCAGATTTGTTGTTTGGAATAATGGTCATATATAACATACTGTGGACTAAAGCTGAGCAGTATCACTTTTTGTATCACTGAATTTTTAAGGATTCTGCTAGTTTCACGGTATACCACAATATTTTTGTTTTTTTTTGTCCCGGGGGATTGTTGGGGGGATAACGTGCTTTCTATAGGTTTGTAACTTACTCTACTGTCAGGAGTAAACAGAATATATATATATATATATATATATATATTACTTATTAGAGATTCACCGAATGCTACTCTAAAAAAGATAGCAGGGGCTGCTGGCCTGACTCTGTGCTGTTGTTAGCTTTAGCCTCTTTGACTCTGTTTGCTTTGTCAAACTCTGCATATTCAGTGGGGTGGTGCGGTTTTAAACGTCTTATTAAATCTGTTATTCTTTTTTCAAAATTTTTTCATGACTTATTTACACCACATATGTAATCCAAGCAGCACGCTGCAGAAGTTTCCAATCCGGAGAGATGGTTGTGTTCAAGATGGATAAAGCCCTTAGTCATGTCCCTAGTCCATCAATCAGTAATGCGGTATTTAGGGAGCCTATCTAGTTGACTAGCTGAGTAGCACTCAAAACACAGCCAAAACATAATGCTTCCTTCTCATCATGTCAGCAAACAAACCCTTAAACATGTCTCTTAAACAAACCCTTGCGTGCCTGAAACTTTGAAGTATGAATTAAAGTTAGTATAAGCACTGTGCTGTTCATATGAGACCGGCTGAAGCCGATCACGCTAAAACCGGCCGAATCCGTTATATATAAATAATGAAGACTTTAATTACTATAAGGTTTACTTTGCCCCACAAGATTACACAAATCAGAATGCCTGAAACAGCTGCCGAATGTAAACAGATTTTATTGTGCAATCTGCAGCGTCGTAAAGACAGAGCTTAAAAGAGAGAGTTGCCTTTTTTTGGCTGAAGTATTTTCACTCCCGGTGGACATACCCTGAATTCAGTGGGTTAATCATTACTCTGAAACAGTCTCCACAGTTACTGCATTCATAATGTAGTTCTTCTTTGCATCTCAGATTCTCACTTTATAATCCAGTTCTGTGTTCTGTTCTTTAATCTGACGGAGACTTTCCCAGCTGTTAACAGACTGTTTCTAGGCTGTGATGTATGTTATGCTACCTGGCTAGCGAGCTTTACCCAGAATGCTGTTCGGTGATGTAGCTCTACTCAGAGCTCAGCAGCGTTCGTAGCGGAGAAAAATATTATAGAAAGCTGCCTATTTGTTGGAGCTGTGTTTCTGCTATGCACCGGTATGGAGGTATATGAAAAATGCATAACGTATGGGAAATTAACACCGATGAACCGGTTGAACCCTAACTGTGGAACCATGGTTCCCAACCTAGGGTCTGCAAACTTCACAGGGGGTGCACAATGTTTTGTATGCTCTGACTTTAAATACAATGTTTACATGTTAAATGAAATTAAATAACAAACTCTCTGGAAAAAAATCTGTATATAAAATGACTTAAAAATAGTGTTTGATTTTAGCCAAATGTTTATCTGTCTTGAAATGAAAAAATTGATAAAAAGAAAAAAAAAAACCTATAAAAGGAACCTATAAAAAAGCTATAATTTATGTTAATTTTGGCCAATGAAGATCAGCAATTAATCACTTTATTCTTTTGGTCTGTGCTTGTGGGCTGGAGGGGTGCAGCTTTACTTAGATACTCAACTCAGGGCTCCAAGGAAAAAAGATTGGGAACCACTGCTATAGACAAGTGGACCCAAAACCTTCAAAATTGGGTTCATCACACCATAATATTGTTTTCACTGATCTTCATTCCAATCTTTGTAAGCTTTAGCACATCTTAGCCTTTTCCTGTCCCCATTCCAAAATAAAGTGATTTCTTGGCTACTACCTTTCCAAAAATAACATTGTGTTGTGGCTTGCGGTAATAAGCCCATTTCAGGGTAATGTTGGTGCGTGAATGTGCTTTCCCCCCCTTTGCCTCATACTTTTCTCCCTTTCCCTTCCCTTATTGTTTTGGTGGCTATGTGGCTGGTCAGAGCAACTGTGGCTGTGCGAGCCGCTGATCATTATCCGGCAGGCCTTCACTGGCTCCACCTGTGGCTCGTTTACAATCAGCACGGCAGCTAAAAGAAGAGGAATCAGTGATTCAGTGATCAGAGATGATTCTGTTTCATCCGCTGAACCGTGTGTACTGAGACCAGCTGCGATTGTTTGGTTTCTGTTTTGATGCCATTTATTGACACAGTGGAGTTCTGATCTTGTTTTTGTATTTGCTTACTTGCAGTCTGATTCCAACCAGCCCCATACACCCCACCCTGCTCAAAGCCAAGGCTGAGAAACCCAGGACTCAGCAGCTAAGCATCTGTCTTGCCCAGGACCCGATGGCTGTGCCTGTGTCTCACAAACAGCCCTGAACTCCTACACCTGTGATCATCGTCTCAGCCCTGATGCTTTCAGCTGTCTTCTCACGTCGATTGGGTCTTGTCTCTTGTGTCTGCTGGAGAGAGTACCTGACTCCTCCATGACCCCTACACTTGAGGATCCTATCTCGTCTGACCTGGACCGAACCTGCCACATCCTTTCCTTACCCCCTCCTCTGCCCGCCGTGTGTGTGTGTGTGTGTGTGTGTGTGTGTGTGTGTGTGTGTGTGTGTGTGCGCGCAAGTCCTTGCTAATTTAAACCCTGACCTGGCTTTGCCAGTTTGAGTGGGCTTGCGTGAGAGAGCGTGTTGAAATAAAGCCCCTATTGACACTGAATCGACGACTGTGTTCGCTTCATACTCTTGAGTGGGTTCTTAGCCTTACTTAGGTAGATTCATGACCGTTTGGGGTTAGAACCTTAACACATCCCTGATCAACCTTCTTCGGACTGTAGAAGGGCCAACTTTGCATCCCAATGAAGCTGCCAGATTTATTGCTGACGTGTAAGGGCAATGAGCTGTTTTTTTCAGATTGCAAATGAGTAAGACTGCATAAAATTCAAGAAAAATACAAAGAAAAAGCATTTTTACTGGTGGTCTCAGACTTTTGGGACCTATTGTATTTACAGTGTATATGTACGTGTGTGCATGTGCGTGTGTGTGTTTGTGTGTGAGAGAGAGAGAGAGAGAGAGAGAGAGTGAACTGGTGGGGATGCCAAGCTTATATACCACTGTGAGAACCAAATGTACTCACAAGGACAGCAAGATCTGATATTCTCTGACATTTTGCAGTTTTTTGTTGGTCCTACTATTACAAATTCTGTGCCGGTCACACATGAACTACCAGGATTAAGTGTATGTGTAGCTTTGTACAGGTACAATTATATTATGTCAATGAAAAGTCTCCAATATGACAGAAACACAAACATTTATAATTAACAGGTATGAGCATGCATGGGCTGCTATTGGGATGTTCAGGGATGATCCCTGAACTACCTCCCTCCCTGAGACACAGCCAATCATGCCTGTGTGTGATGTTTGACTTGACCAGAGGGCACCACCTACACTGCGGTGGCGTTCTAGTGAGTTTTCGCTGACACATGAGTGCCCAGCCTATTTTTTATTTTATTTAATTAATACTATTGTTTAAAATGTGCAAAGTACACTATAGGCAAAGTGCATTAACTGTGTGACTATATGGTAATGACTGGTCAACTTCCATTTCAATCAAAGTCCTGTATCACAGAATGTAATGCAGACATTAAACAGGGCATAACTGTATTTAAATATCATTTGAAATGTTGAAAATATATTCAATTATCCTGTTCTGGATACTGTCTGTCTGGAATTTGCATGTTCTGCCCATGTCTGCATGGGTTTCCTCTGAGTACTATGGTTTCCGCTCACATTCTGAATACATGCATGAAGTAAACTGGTGTCTCTGCAGTATCCGAGTCCCTTGAGATGGATTGTGACCCTGTCTGGGGTTGATTCCTGTAAGCCAGGACTGGCAGCAGGGGTGCTGTATGGAAATTCGACTTCGAAGGACTAAAAGGACTGACAGGGAAAATACAAATAAACAAGGGATCTGCGTTTTTCTGAGTAAAAGGCACAATTACCTACATTCCTCATTTTAATGGGTCAATATTGTATTCAAGGTTTTATTTTCCATCTATGTGTAGTACAAAAAAATATTTTGACTCTAATCTCGAAAGAGAGGAGTGTGTGTCAGCGTTAAGCAAACTATAGCTGACGTGGTGGAATTCAATGTCATAAGAAATTGCAAAAACTCATGTTTGCCAACCATAGATTTGGATTATTCTCCTTGTTTAAAATGTATGAAAACGTACCTTTATAATTTAATTTACGTGAAATTTAAAGGGTTTTTTTCTGTCGTGGAAATGTTTTTTTTTTCTGTCTATGTCCCCATTATTTTAGCATTTCTTTTGCTCCAGGTCAGAACTCTGCTCATTCATTTTGAAATACTGAAAAAATATCCAAATAATGCATACTTAAGTTCTTATAATTGACTGTCACTGAGAAAAATGTGACAAAATCAGCAAATAAAAATAGTGAGACACTGGCAGTAAGTCTACTTTATGGTTTTTATAACAGTGACAGATTACAGATATCCTCAAAGGCAATATACAGTATAGTACAGCAGTAAAGCTTATTATTATTAGAATATAAATACAATAAGATTTAGTCTAAAATAATATAATTAATGAAGTAATAGATTGACAATAGTAATTAGTATCAAAACTGACATAAGCACATTATTTGCCTTTGGTATCGAGAACGGTATTACATTTCAATTTTTTTGTATCACTGAAATTCAGTATCGTGACAACACTAAAAATACATTTTAGGATTTTCCAAGAGATGTCAACCAGAGAACTGTAATAGAGTCATGAACAAGTTTTCACCTTTTAGACTAGTAAAGACAGTTCTAGAATGTTCTAGATGTGATAAAACAGTCTAGGGAATGGCTGAGTAAAGGGTTCACAGTAGAGTGATAGATCTAGTATCAAATAAAACAATATTATTCTGACACCAAAACAATATACTCAACTCTGGCATCTATCAATAAAACTAGAATTTTGACCCTGCCTCATACCTTCCATTACGTAGACCAGAGAGCCCACATCGCCCTCTTTAATGATGCAGCTGTCCTTGCCATACTCTACTGGGTACATGCAGTCCACTATCTCCTGGATCTGCGACAGCTCCAGGTTCTTCATGAAGTCATTGTCTAAGATTGCTTCTTTGATCAGGTCCTTGGATCTGTGTGGGATGATAATAAAGCGAGGTGAGGTAAAATCAAGCATGTCACTCAACTCATCTGTTGTGCTCTTGAAGCAAAGTCAGTAGGGTCTGATTCTACAGGGGCCAAAGGAAATTTCAAGAAAACCATGTCAATGGAAAATATCCATTATCCTTATTCTGAACCCTCATCAGCTTCCACCAGATGATCATATTTCAAGTGAAAGATCCTTTTTTACAGTTCACAATACAGTCATCCACACAACAGCACATTAAAAAAACATCTCGGATAATGAATATGCAATGTAACCTTTCTCTTCAGCAACAACAGACATCTGATTTTAGTCCGAATTGCATATCACTTCACAGCAAAGTAACCTCCACCTGAAGTTATAAAAGATATGACTATTATTCCGATGTAACAATAAACAGATAAACATTACTCAAAATGGTTTCAATGTTTCTATCTCACAAACATCTCAATGTATGCTACAGTATGCATTTTACAATATTAACTGTAGGAGTTCCAAAATTCCCCTCCCAATATGGTACTACAGAAACATGGATGTCTTAAATTCACAGACTTACTGTAGCATAATCAATGTTATCATGATTTTGTAATGCTGAATTAATGAAAGATCGAAAAGATTAGTTGACTAGTAAGTCTTGAGGAAGTGAACTGGTCTGATGCTTATCTCAGTAATGTGGAGAAGCAGCACTGAGCCCTCTTATAAAACGTCTGTAACACACTATTAATAACATACTTTATATAACTACAACCTTTATCACACCAAAACTATCATTTTTGTATCATAATAATGGTTATTTAGACACACTACTTGACCATAATAAATAACCAATGAACAGTCCTCAATGAATAATTATGAAACCTAATGTTTTAACTGGCAGTTTAACAGCCAACGAAAACCATCCCCCACCTACAGCATTTTCTTCATAGTCCATACTCAAACTCAAAACCTACATGTGTTAGTCTGTCAGGTCCCTCAACGTATGCAATACAAAAAACTACTATAAATAAACTGTAATTTTCTGACATATAGTAATTCCATGCAGCCACCATTGTAAATATATATATATATATATATATATATATATATATATATATATAATGTGTGTGTATATATATGCATTTATATTATGTAATGTATGCGTGTGTTTGTTGGTGTATATCTAAATATATCTGTTTATGGTAGATATATATATTATATGTAATAATATATACACATACATACATACATATACAACATACATACATACATATATAAATATATATATACACACCACACACACACCCCATATTAAATATATATATATGTGTGTGTGTGGGGTATGTATGTATATGTGATGTAATAGTTATATATATATAGTATAATATATATATATAATATATATTATAATATGTATAGTTATATATCTATATATATATATATATAAATATAATATATATATCTCTTTGTATATATATTCTGTATGGTGTATTGTGTATATCTCTATATCTCGTATCCTCTATCTATCTCTAGCCAATTCTTATTGCCGCTCTGAGGCCAAGTTCACACAGCAGGTAAAATGCACACTGAAGTGAAGGGAAAATGGACAACAGCAGAGAGGCGAGATAGCAAATTAACAGACCTCATAATTATTTGGGGTGATGTCTCTGTACAAAGAAAATTAGAAAGCACAATCACAACTGCTCTGTGTATGAGGAAATTTCTAAAGAGACACAAGAGGATGTGGCTACAGTGTCAAAGGAAAAAAAAAAAAAAGCTTAAAAGTGAAGTTTAAAGAAACACAAAGAAATTAAAAGAAGTGCCTGTTACTGTTGATTCTATTTTGATTATTTACCTCCGGGTGAGCAGGTCACGTGAAGCATTGCTCTTTTGCGCATGCACGTCAGTTCATGAGTGTTCAGACGAATGTTGGATATAAGTCACATTACAGTGTGAACCGCAGAAGAAAATGGATATGGATTCGAATATCGGATTTGCCTGCTGTCAGAACATAGTCTATGTGACTCACTTTAAGCAGTTCAGAAGCAGAAACATGTCCAGATGTTTAAGAAAAAGATGTCATCAAATCTTGCATACTAACTTGCCAGTGAACAAAGAAAGGGAAGTCATGAATCCTGAGTACGACACCAGCTCTGCAGTTTTTCTTTATTAAAGCATAAATGCAGAGTAAAATGCAGCCTTTCAGAGCAAATCCAGACTTACAAGAACAATCCAAGCAAGTGATGTCCCTTGCTCAAAGAAGGTCAATCAATAGTGGCAGCTTTGGCATAACCAGCTACATGTACCATGAACATAAAGTTGTGAAGATTCATAAACATTCAGTTTTACATGAAAGTTAATATAAACCAGATTATTAGTCAAGTAGTTATTCTCTTGTTTTTCTATCACAGAACTTGTGTCAATGCATTGATCGCCAGTACACAATGTTATGCTATTAGGTGATTTTAAGTGCATTATTGTTGAAAGGTAAGGTTAATTGAACATGCTGGAATGAGTTCCAATAGGAAATCATGAAAATGGTGTACTGCCTATCCAAATACGGACTACTTGACCTGTTTTCTGTTACAAAGTATATTCACAGAGCAGGTTATGATTGCATTAAACAACAGAGATACTGTACGCTCAGATGGTGTTGAAGTCCAACACCCTAGCCCCCCACCACAGTGACAAGGGTTTCAACTCCCAACAGTGCATTCAGGCATGATTTGCTGTGTCTGACTGAGGGGATGCCAGCTGGATGATAATCCCCGGCACTCATGCCAGCCTGTGATTGCCCGTTGTACCATCCAGGGCACACTTACATGTGTCCTGTGTTCTCCAGAGACAGGCGCAAGAGACACTCATGCAACCCTGACCAGTAAAATCGAGGTTTTAAAAAGGGAGGAAAAAGGAAATAATAATGCCCTAATTATCTAATAACAAACAGAAATAAGCTGCATGTTGACCAGCTGACTGAATTCCACTTTCTCTGTCAGGCGGGCATGTCAGTGTCGCATCAGCTCTCACAGGATCTCATTTGTGTCCAGCCAACACAGGTCGCACAGCCCAGGACATAAGCCAGATGTCAGATTTAGTTACTTAATCACACAAACTCTCTCATTCACCATAAAATGTTTACATTCCACAGATATGCTGCATCCATGAAGAAAAGCAGTCTCAGTTTCAATGATCTGTTATAATGGTTCCATTCTTTATGCACACACTTTATGACACATCTGTATGTGTGTAGTCCGGATGCTCTGGTTTACTCCCACATTCTAAAGACATGCTTTAGGTTAATTGGTCACTCTAATTTGGCCCAGTGTGACTGTGTATGACTAGTATCAATGTAACCTTGTTCCTGTCATTAATAGCCATGGATGCTGATGCAATGTTAAATAAAAACAAATAACCAAACACACACACAAAAGCGCACATCTTCGTGACACCAACTAACCTAACATCTTTGAAATGAGGGAAGAAACCAGTGTACTTGGAACAAGCCCATGCAGACAAGGAAAGAACATACACAACTCTGCAGAGAAGGAGTCCAGGACAGGAATCGGGGATCTCTGGAGCTGTGAGCCGAATGCACTAGCCACTACAGCACCATGCCATCTATTCATATAATTTATTTTTTCTTTTTATTGAGAACTTGGAATTTTGTAGGTTTAGCACAAGGCATATGGTTGTAATTTGAGTTTTGCTCTGTACAAGGCTAATTCAGTGCTGCATCATCAATAGAACAATATTAAAAGTGCTTTTTGTGTTTAATCATTTAACCCATGATTTTATTTAAAGAGGTTTACAAATGAGGCAGAATATGATCCATTAGTATAATGGTGCAATTGAAGGGTTAAAAGCCTTGCTCAAGGACCCAGTACTGTCTGGCAGTTCCATGAATTTTAGCCCAAACCACCCAGTCATCATAACTAAACCTTCCTCCATTTCAGCAGCCAAATCTGAAGTAAAAGTACACTGTGACTATGGCTGGGCGGTATACAAAAATTTGTATCACTGTATTTTAAGGATTCTACCGGTTTGTAGACAGCAGTGTGGCGCTGTTTTAAACACCTTATTAAATCCATTATTCCGATCTTTTTCGGATTTGGTCCTTCATGGCTTATTTTTGCCATGTAAGTAATCCAAGCAGCACTGCAAAAGTTTACATGCCGGAGACATGGTTGTGTTCAAAATGGATAACAAGCTTGAGTAGTGCCCCTAAGCCCATCAATCAATAATGTGGTATTTAGGGAGCCTAGCTAGTTAACTTGCTAAGTAGCACTCAAAACACAGCCGAAACATAACGCTTCCTTCTCATCATGTCAGCAAACAAACCCTTAAACATGTCTCTTAAACAAACCCTCAAGTGCCTGAAAGTTTGATTATGAACTGACCTGAACTGAATTATGAATTAAAGTTAGTATAAGCACTGTGCTGTTCATATGAGACCGGCTGAAGCCGATCACGCTAAAACCGGCCGAATCCGTTATATACAAATAATGAAGACTTTAATTACTATAAGGTTTACTTTGCCCCACAATCAGAATGCATGAAACAACTGCAGAATGTAAACAGATTTTATTGTGCAATCTGCAACGTCTTAAAAGAGAGAGCTTAAAAGAGAGAGGTGCCTGTTTTTGGCTGAACTATTTGCGCTCCGGTAAGACATATCACGAATTCAGTGGGTTAATCATTACTCTGAATCAGTCTCCACAGTTACTGCGTTCATAATGTGGTTCTTCTTTTGCATCGCCGATCTCACTTTATAATCCAGTTCCGTGACGGAGACTTTCCCAGCTGTTAACAGTTTTTAGGCTGTGATGTATATTATGCTACCTGGCTAGCGAGCTTTACCCAGCATGCTGTTCGGTGATGCAGTTCTACTCAGAGCTCAGCAGCGCTCACAGCGGCGAAAAAATATTATGTAATCTGCTGCCTGTTTGTTAGAGCTGTGTTTCTGCTATGCACCGGTATGGAGGTATATGAAAAATGCATAACGTATGGGAAGTTAACACCGGTGTATCGCTTGAACCGGTGTACTGCCCAGCCCTACTGTGACTGAAAAGTATGTCATAATATACACATGCACCCTAGTACAATTATACTGCATATATGAATACCTGTATGTGCAAGACCTCGGCTGCATTACTGCATGACAGTAATATATTAAATTGCAGTGTGCAGTTGCATAAAAATGTAATGATGTCTCCGTCTATTGATTCTCTCATCTCCAATAACCACTTTATCCTGGTGAGGGTCACAGTGAGTCAGGAGCCTACACTTGTCAGAGCACCAGGGCTAGAACTATTGATTTAAAACATTTTTGCAAAGTGTGCCATCAATTGTGTTGTGTTTGTTGTACTTATGCTGGAATGTTATTATAATAATTGCCCAATGTATCAGCCGCCATTATGGAAGGCTTTCAGCTTTTCTGATGTTTCTTTTGGGTTGATACAGGTGATCCAATTATTATTTCCTCAATGATCTTTCCAGTTTTCCTTGACTGCATTAGGGCCTCTATGGTTAGAAGAATTTAGCTCAGCATCAAACCTCAGATGTAAAGATTTTACATAGCCCCAATTCAGATGGTTTCAAGGAGCAGGCAAAGTGTTGTTATAAGTGATTGAGGGGTTCAGAAGGCACAATCAAGAACACTGTGTTATACTTAGAGGAGGAGCATGGCACTGGCCTCATTTAAAGCAAATGAGCCCTGAAGCTTGCGGTTCTATTCCCTTCTAAACATGCTCTACATTTCTCCCTCAGTTTGACTTGTGGTTTTTACTTAGTTCCTTTAGTAAGTACAGTTTCATATCCCACATGTCTGCAGGAACAAACACAGATAGCTTCCCTTAAAAGGACAGAAAAAGAGTCTGAGAAATGGGGAAACTGCTGAAAACAGGAGAAGGAAATAGAAAATGAAGGTGGAAAATGTGCAAAGTGCAACTGGAGCACAAACAAACTTCAAAGGACATTTACCTATACCTGAGCTGGGTGATTTCTAATAAATAATTCTAATGTATAACAGTACACTGCCCCCTCTGACACCCCAACAATAGCCCCCAACACAAAAGGTGTCTTCTAGCTGTTTTAATATTATTGTCTGTTAAACTGCCTGGGGATTCTATTGAATGCTCAAGTCATTGTCATAATTTCTGTACTATTTGTTTTTCATTTTCCTTTTTATCAATTTTAAAAGTCTTAGGTGGGGTGGGTAGGCCAAGCAGGTATTCATATATATCTGCTTATTGACTACATGGAACTTTAGCTAACAATTAGCTTATTTCACCAACACAGAAACTAATTTCATTACTTCTCAAAAAACTTCCATTGGAATCTGATATAAAAGAAACAAAAAAAAAAAAAAACAGTCAATCAAGCTAGAATTTTTGGATAAAAGTGTATGACTGAACTTAAAAATGAGTGAACAAACTACACCAGGAGACAAAATACAGACACCACCAGCCTTGCAGTCTATGTTGTTAGATTTGATTGCTAGACATGGCTTATCCTCACTCACATGGAGGTGGTTTCTCTTTGTAAAGGCGAATGTCGGTCAAAAGACAGCAGTCTGCAAACTATGTTGAAAAACGGATGCCATTAAAGACAGCTAGATAACTGACTTACTTTACCCTGGGTTTCACCTTGGGTTTACTTGGCTGGTTTACTTCACAACCAGCCAAGGTACCAGGACAAAAACACACTCAGCAAACCTTAGCTGATTCATTCTTCAAAAAAGTGCCTTCTAACAAGAAAAGAAACAGATCACCAATTACATCACGAAAGACACAGAGCCAATTCAGGTGGCTGAGAGATGGGTTAAAACAATGTTTTGAATACTTTAACGACCCCAAGATGTACACTGCAAAGTATCGTCTAATTACAATATAGACAAATCCCAGAAAGGAGATTATATTTTTTGTCAACATGGCACCCCCGATTCTAACCCTGCACATTTAAATAATAACAAGAAAACCATTTGCTATTTGTGTTAGCATGATGACAGGATCTACTAAGTTTAATACGAAGCACTTCTATAAATCCCCTTTGGATATATATATATTTGCTAACTGCTGTAATGTAAAGTCAGGTTAGTCCAAATCAGAATCAAGGTCCTGTTTTGCCTTACTATTTATTGCTGTAATGTGTGCCTTGGAACACAGTCACTTTTTTTATATCTTTATAGTAAGACATAGACATGGACTGACGTTAAGATTATTAGACTGTTTGTTCATTTTATTTATCCATATTTTCACTCAGGAAGCAACTAATCTTTGCTAGAAATTTTATGTACATTTTCTCTCTGAATGGCTTGGCAGACAGGTGCATAAGTTTATCTTGTTAACCTTTCTCGCCTTGGTCCTAAAATACTGTAACACTGAGTTAGGTCATTTTATCACATTTTATTTAGTTAGTCAAAATAACAAAAGCAGAAAAACACATTTGTGACTAGGGTTGGGTATCGTTTGCATTTTCACAATTCCAATTCTGATTCCAATTCTTCTTACTGGTTTCGGTTCTTATCGATTCCAATTTTTTGGATTCCAAAATGGTAAAAAGTTTGCCAAATGTTTAAGTATAAAGAATAGATTTATTTTTCATATTTCAACTTCAAAAGTAATCACTTAAGCTTTTTTCTTCCCATTAAAACATATAAATAAAAAGCTTAAATTGGCTTAATATTCGAAAGTATTGACCTAAGAAAAACCAAACTTCTCTCGACTATTAATAATAAGTATTTTCTACTACTGAAATGACGAACATAAGTAAAACACTTTTAAAATGGAAGAGAAAAAAATTATTACTTTCCTTTTGTAACACAGGTTCATCATTTCAGTAGTAAAGATTTCTAATTAATAGTAGTAACCGAGAAGTTTTGTTTTCCAAGGTCACTGTTTGAGTACAGTAAGCATTTTAGACTGTCCCAGCCAAAACAGCACCTGCACTAGGAAACCACAGTGACTTTTTTTTGCACTAATCGAGGCTGTCTTTTTAAAGCATAAATGCATTAGTAGGAATCGATAAGTGGAATCGAAATTCTGACTTCTTATGGGTAGTCAGTTCTTGGAAATTTAGAACCAAGTTTCGATACCCAACCCTATTTGTGACACAAAAATAATCTCAGAAATGCAGTCAGATTAATTTATATTAGCTAGCTGGCTACTACTAAAGACTGTACTTGATTGAGTTGTGCTAATGCACTGAAGTTACAAAATTACAAAGTACACTGGTATATTCCATCAGTTTCAGCTATGTAGAAGAAGTGGAGTTATCCACAAAATTGAGTGATTTAATTATTGAGTAACTGTAATCAGACACTGCATTTTAGCAAGGACTAAAGAGTATGTCATACTGAACTCTAGTTAACAGAGAAAGCCATACAGCATATAAATATCTGTATGGGAGCAAACCTAGTCTGTTTTCACAGTGGTGCTTGAAAGTTTATGAACCCTTTAGAAATTTCTATATTTTCTGCATACATATGGCCTAAAACATCATCGGATTTTCACACAGTCCTAAAAGTAGATAAAGAAACTCAGTTTAGACAAAACAAGACAAAAATATTATACTTGGTTATTTATTTATTGAGGAAAATGATCCAATATTACATGTTAGTGAGTGGCAAAAGTATGTGAAACCGTTGCTTTTCAGTATCTGGTGTGATCTTATTCTTGGGAATGGCAGTGTTTTCCTTTCTCCAAACATAATGCTTTTTCTTTTAAAACAAAAAGTTCTATTTTGGTCTCATCTGTCCACAAAACATTCTTCCAATAGCGTTCTGGCTTGTCCAACGTGATCTTTAGCAAACTGCAGATGAGCAGCAATGGGTCTTTTTGGAGAGCAGTGGCTTTTCTCCGTGCAACTCTGCCATGCACACCATTGTTGTTCAGTGTTCTTCTGATGGTGGACTCATGAATATTAACATTAGCCAATGTGAGAGAGGCCTTTAGTTGCTTAGAAGTTACCCTGGGGTCCTTTGTGACCTTGCCAACTATTACACACCTTGCTCTTGGAGTGAACTTTGTTGGTCGACCACTCCTGGGGAGGGTAACAATGGTCTTGAATTTGTACACAACCTGTCTGACTGTGGATTAGCACCGCGAACTCAGCTCAGAGCAAGCCTTAAGCTCAGGTGGGCTCCAGCACCTGCTCTCTCTGTCCTCCATGGGCCAGACTTTCTGGGTCCCTATGCTCTGCCCTCAGGCACACTGGCCACTACACTCACACAGACCCTTCTCTTGATTTCACAGGTGCCAGACCTGGGGGAACACCCTTCATCTTGCTAGAGACACTATTCGAGCCAGAATGGCTCAGCTGGTAGAGCACTGGTTCTTGATGCTGAAACTCTCTGAAAATGCTTGAAAAAAGCCTCTGGCAGAGGCTGGGTTTTATGTCATGCAGACAACTGTAGTTCAAATGGCTTTAGTATTTAAACACATCTTGGGCACTCTGAACAAATTATATTTTGAGTATTTCACTGACTAGAGGTGGCATATTAAGGGCAGCATGGTGGCTTGGTGGGTAGCACCGCCACCTCACAGCAAGAAGGTCTTGGGTTCAATCCAGGGTGGAGCGGCCTGAGTCCTCTTTGTGGAAAATACCCTATTTATGTCACTGCATGTCCTCCCCGTGTTCGCGTAGGTTTACTCCAGGTACTCCAGTTTCCTCCCACAGTCTTTAACTGATTACACTAAATTGACATTGACTTGAGTGTCTATATATGACTAGTCTTGATGTAATTGTGTGTAGATGTACGTGTGTGTGTGTGTGGCTAAAATGGCCACTGATGAGGATAGCAACGTTAAATAAACAAACAAAGCAAAACTTGTGGGTTACATTAACTTTTGCTTGATTATATCATATACATTTATGTCACTTAACAGACAACTTTATCCAGAGTGATGTCCAGCTGATACAATCTCACAATCCAAGCAACTGTAGGTTATAGGCCTTGCTCAAGGACCCAACAGTAGCAGCTTTTTTTTGGCAAAGGTGGGATTTGAACCCTCTAGCTTCTGGTCCATAGACCAATATCTTAACCACCACACCCCACTGGTCAACTGTATCATTGCAAATGGTTACAATTACACAAACAGCATTATTGGTGCCATTTCAGACCCTCATTCTCCTTCCATCTTAGATCACACATAATTGTGAAGCTTCAGGGTTGTAACAAGCCATTACTCTAGCTGCAGTTTAATTACAGGTAAGAAAATCTACATTTCATTTACATACCTCTACACCTTTACTATCATTTTTCTGACATTTGAGCCATCAGTAAAAAAAAAAAAACCTACAAGATATTACAATAATGTTTTGTTCCTATGAATGCTTGTATAGAAAACCTGTGTATTTCTATAATAATTTATATGTTTGCATCCATTTCACCAATACCCATACTACAGTAGGAACAAATAAGTGTGGCTTTTCACAGAAACTACTGAGCACATAAAAACAATCCCAGAAAAACAGTGATTAATTGTAACAAGTCTATCTTACATAGAGAACTTTTTGGGTATATATAAGAAGCAAGCTTGTATGTACCCACTGCTGGTCAGTTTTTCCTAACCTGCCCATTGTTTCAACATTATTGACATTTAAGCAGATACCAATATCTTCCAGTCAATAACCTGAAACAGTACTAAGGAAATCAGTAGACGGATATAAAAGAGGTTTAACAAAAAGAGTCAAATTCATATTATCAAACCCTTTGTCTGTATTAAAGCTGTGTTGGAACAGACTGAGTTACCATATCTGGACAATACTGCACTACATATTGCTATTGAGATTGTGAGAATAAAGGCACCCTGTACCAAAATATAGTACATATAGTTAGTTAGGGGTTCATCCTACAGCAAAACAGTGATACCCCAAGCTATGTCAGAATGACCTTAGCACAAGAAAAAGACACTAGGCATCAAATCATGGAATGGACAGTACAGTTTCCGGACTATAAAATATCAAGTTGGTTTGGGATAAACTGGACAGAAGGGTGAAGGCACAGAAACCTACGAAATGAAATAACTTTACCAACAATATTTGAATTCCAACATGCCTCAAGGTTGTTTGGCTAGTCAAACTGAATTTAAAAAATGCTAACTGTTTATTTGTTTGATGCATTTTAAATGTAGACAAAGACATTAAAATGCATAAATATTAACAAAATATTGGAAAAATGTGTTTTCTAAACCCTTAAACCGGTAGAATATAGATCACAAATAACGTTAGGTTTACAATAAATAAGGTTTTCTCTTTGATTCTGTTCTGTCCTACACTGTCTCAAACATTTTATGGATTATCAAATCATTACACTTCAATACAGCTTCTCAAAAGCTGAGCAGGTGCGCTAGTCAGGCTTCACATACAGGCATGACTGGCTGTGTCTGAATGAGATGGAGATAGGGCAACAGCAACTGTCCTGCACTGGACTGGGATCCTGTCCAGGGCATGCTTAAACCTACATGCTGTGTTCTCTGGGATAGGCGCCGGCTGCCTATGACCCTGACCAGGACAAGCTCAAATAAACTGTGGAGAGAAAAATAAACCCTGAATTGTTAAAACTGATGACTACGTTTTTACAATTAGAATAGGACACTTTGTATTTATTGCTAAACAGAAAAACTATGGACTCCTTATGCCTAGTGAGGTTCATGGTTTGGATATAAACATTAGGGACATATCTTGAGAGAGTACTGACTTCAGCCTACCAATAGGCTTACAAATCTACATCTGATTTTTAACTGCTTGGTCATTAATGGGCATCCTATCAGGTCAATCCATGGTACCGCCAGACTTTTTGAAATATAGACTGTGGACTGTTTCCTTTATTTGTTTGTTTTCTCCTGTTGCTCATTAATTTGAAATTCATTGTTCTGTACAGTTAAAATGTACCACAGAGTTTTGTATTCACTAGAGTGAACGACAAGAACAGAGTAGGAGTCAGAATGTGTAGAGATATTTATTAGTTTTATTGATGTAAATATAATTTATGATATCTCTAAATTGGGGCTGCATGGTGGGGCAGTTGCTTAGTGCTGTCGCTGCACAGTTTACATTTACAGTATTTAGCAGACGCCCTTATCCAGAGTGACTTACAATTGATACAATTTTACATCCAAGCAATTGTGGGTTAAGGGTCTTGCTCAAGGACTCAACAGTGGCAGCTTGGCAGAGGTGGGATTTGAACCCTGGACCTTCTGGGCCAGAGTCCAGTACCGTACACGCTAGGCTACCACGGTCCCCAGTTCTAGAGCCCTGTTCGAGTTCCGTCTCGGTCACTGCCTGTGTGAAGTTTACATGTTCTCCCCATGTCTGAGTGGGTTTCTTCCAACAGTTTCAAAAGCATGAGTTAGGCATGTGTGTGCGCTTGTGCCCTTAAATGGACTGATGATGAAATCTCTAAATAAAGTAAATCCTATATGATGTTTGGGGTCACAAGTAAAGTAAGGTTTTACTAATGCTTAATGATAGTGTACCTCCATTTCACACATTTTTATTATGTAGCCACTAAGTCTGGAGAGAACCTTTATCAGAAAACAGAACTAGCACGGTTTTCCATTCACTGGATGCAAATTTGAATTTGAATAATAGAGATCGATTCAACTCGAGAATGTGCACGTCAACAGGACTCACAGCTCTAATAGGCAGTGATGATACCGAGTCACCAACGCATTACACCTTTACTGATTGTGAGTTAATTACCCAAAGCATGCTGAACTTAAATGAAAACACATTAAATTCACATTTGAAGAAGACAGAACTTGCATGGTTTTCTGTTCGCTGGATGCAAATTAGAACCTAAAAAACAGAGACCAATTCGGCTTGGAAACGTGTGCATGACAACAGGTCTCACAGCTCTAATAGCCAGTGATGATACTGAGTCACCAATCTATTAGTCTACTGATAGTGAGTTAATTAACCAATAAACATAAAATCTAAATGAAAACATTAAATCCACATTAACCCAAACATTTAAACAGTGATGGCATTTTGTTATGTTGGAAGACTGGTCTGTACATCACTAAAAACATGTGCAGCATCATATTTCATGCAACTGCTTTGGTAAACAAATAATCTGTCCGTTAAACAAAGCAGGCTCATTCATACTCATTGGCACCCAGGAATTGACATGTTGCATTACCAAGCCCTTCTCACGCACTGTTTTTTCGATTAGGCTCATTCCTGATCTTCAAGCTGTGAAAAAAGTTCTTCAGTGACACCTAAATTAAGTGCTTTGGAAATTTATTCTACAGCATGCTGTTAAAAGCAACAGCCTGACTCAACTGCTTAATG
>JAJAGP010001804.1:0-57503 GCA_025084515.1 Ancistrus triradiatus | reverse complement strand
TATATCACCTTTCATCCACGTTCCTGATCAGAGACACGGGGTCTCAGTGCTGCAACAAACATCCATTTTGATAATCTAATACAATGGTAGTTAAAGGTTTGTGAACCCTGTACATTTTCTACATTTCTGCATAAATATGACCTAAAACATCATCAGATTTTCACACAAGTCCTAAA
Source organism: Ancistrus triradiatus (assembly GCA_025084515.1). NCBI lineage: Eukaryota > Metazoa > Chordata > Actinopteri > Siluriformes > Loricariidae > Ancistrus > Ancistrus triradiatus. Next base: position 57,327 of record JAJAGP010001804.1, on the reverse strand, counting down.
ATTAAATAAAGAGAACCCAGTTAAACAAATGAGACAAAAATATTATGCTTAGTCATTTATTTGAGGAAAATGATCCAATAGTACATGTTAGTGAGTGGCAAAAGTATGTGAACCTTTGATTTCAGTATCTGGTGTGACTCCCCTGTGCAGCAATAACTGCAACTAAACATTTCCAGGAACTGTTGATCAGTCCTGCCGGTCCAAGCCGATGTGCTTGTAGGAATTTAACTTGACAAAAGTCAGGACTTTGACTTGGCCATTCGTGCTTAGGGTTGTTGTCTTGCTGCATGACCCACCTTCGCTTGAGATTCAGTTTCAGATTCAGATTCAGATGTCCTGACATTTTCCTTTACAGTTCTCCAATATAATTCAGAATTCATTGTTCCATCAGTGATGGCAAGCCGTCCTGGCCCAGATGCAGCAAAACAGGCCCAAAATATGATACTACCACCACCATGTTTCACAGATGGGATAAGATTCTTATGCTGTAATGCAGTGTTTTCCTTTCTCCAAACATAATGATTTTCTTTTAAACCAAGACGTACTATTTTGGTCTCATCTGTCCATAAAACATTCTTGCAATAGTCTTCTGGCTTGTCCACGTGATCTTTAGCAAACTGCAGACGAGCAGCAATGGTCTTTTTGGAGTTATTTTTGTTGTTTGGTGTTCTTCTGATGGTGGACTCATGAATATTAATATTAGCCAATATGAGAGAGGCCTTCAGTTGCTTAGAAGTTACCCTGAGGTCCTTTGTGACCTCGCCAACTATTACATGCCTTGCTCTTGGAGTGATCTTTGTTGGTCAGCCACTCCAGGGAGGGTAACAATGGTCTTGTGGAGTGGATTGGTGTAGTCCAAATTCTTTAGATATGGTTTTGTAACCTTTTCCAGCTTGATAAGCATCAACAACTCTTTATGAGGTCCTCAGAAATCTCCTTTGTTTGAGCCATGATATACTTCCACAAACATGTGTTGTGAAGAGCAGACTTTGATAGATCCCTGTTCTTTAAATAAAACAGGGTGCCCACTCACACCTGATTGTCATCCCATTGATTGAAAACACCTGACTAATTTCACCTTCAAATTAACTGATAATCCTAGAGGTTCACATACTTTCGCCACTCACCAAATCAGTGAATCAGAAGCTCTAGACATAAACGTGAGGTGTGTACAAATTTGGCAAACAGTGGCAAACGTTTCTCTACGAACAATTAAATTTGAATGATTGTGTGTAAACCTTCCATTTCAGCGGTAACCCTTCGTCCAGTTCCCTGTTCGTGAAGAACTATCTCCTGAAACTATTTCCAAGTGTTCACAAAGGTTCACAGAAAACTCAGGGCAAACCGTGACCTAGACGTCATGCAAGGTTTAAAACTGTAAATGTTATTTGATGTGAACAGGCTCGTCATGAATAATCATTACTAGCATCTCCATTCCAACTCCATTAACAATTCAAATTTTAAAAAAGAACAGCTCAGAACTAGAAGTGCAACGACTTTTAACATTGGTTAGCTAGCACAACTAACTTGCTGAGATGAATCGTCTTCGCTGACTGAGCTGAAGAATGTAGCTGACATGGCTAATGTGCTTCCATGCCAACTAAAGTCAGACTTACAAATATTGTAGTACAATTGACAACATTTTTTCTGAGTTAAGTGTGAAATGCCCCCATACTTGAGGATCATCTTCATGACGCTGCAAGCATGCTGTTTGTTAACCCTCCAGTAAGCGCTAATGTAAAAACATTCTTAATTAGAGTAGGAACCACGCGTGATAACCTCACCAAATAATTGACTGTTAATTTAGTTTCCAACTAATTTTGTAGTTGATTTTAGTTGACTAATTCAATTAATTGTTGCACTGCTATAGTCTCAGCACCTATCCCTGGAGAGCACAGCATTCAGGCATGAGGACACCACTCCATTACAGAACTGGCTGGGGTACCATATGCAGATTCACCAGTCAGACACTCTTCCTTCAGACATGCATGCATGTGATACCCAACCTAGGTAAAAGTCACCGTAGTCACCATGGCGGTGGGCTATGGTGTTAGGTCACTGCGCCACTAACGATACATTTTAAAATGTATGCATTCAAATTTGTAATTTGTTTTATATTTAACTTTGTTCCCTGCAAAGACTGCTTTTAGAAAATTCTTGCAACTTGTCACCAGGAGTGCATGCATACGACTGAACCATGATCACCAAGTGCCAGTAAAACAGTGAATCAGTATCAAGAAAAAAAGTTTAACAAGCTTACTTCCATACAACGCTATCTTTTAAGAGGGGACTAGGGAAGTCAACGAGACGAGATAGACGTCCAGCAAGTGTAACAGTCTTGATTATAGCATAATAACGTAACTGCAAATACTTAAGACTTATGTATCCTCTCATATCGCTCAGAACTTCTCCCATGATAAGCTTGAGTTGTGCGTGAGATCGACCGTTAGACTAAGCCCCATAAATACACAGGAAGCTACATAAATGGACCTACTGTGTGCTCTTATGGTAGAAGGGCAGCGTTACATGGCTCAGCTGCTGGAAGTCGAAAGACGTGGGTTCTGCAGAGATCGCCTGTCTCTTGGTGCGCTGCTGCTCTTGGAGCTCGCTCACTTTGTGCACTCGCTGGGTCGCCGGCCGGATCACTGAACGATATTTATCCAGCTCGTTCTGCAGTTTCTGAATCAGTTCGTCTTTCTGGTCCAGTTCGAGCTCCAGCTCGTCAATGAGCGCATCCCTCTGCCTCAGCTCCTCGATCTTCTCCTGGAGCGCGTACTGCAGGTCTCTCAGAGTGCCCATGGCTCGCTCACACGCTCTCCCGGCGCCGCCACACTTGTTCACCCAACTTTCTCTCAGATGCTTCACTCTCACAGGAAATAAGCAACTTGTTGCTCAAAACGCAACCGTCGTGGCTGCCGGCGACGTGACAATGACAGGAGCGTAGTCGGAGCACATCTGTACTGGAGATATGTGAAGGCTCGCCTCCCGCTCTTGCCGCGTGCGCGCGTGCGTCACGCAGGATTCCTTAGCTACAACCTAGTCCACACACTAACGTACTACTTAGTGTGAACACGTCGGTATAGGTTTCCATAGTAACCACGGGATACTGTTTTGGCATACTTTTAGGTGCGGAAGAATGCGTTTGCAACTAGGGCATGCTAAATACATCACTGACCGAATTTCTCTTCCCCCGGTAGACTTTACTAATGGAAGCATTCACTACAAGGTTGATTTCGGATGCGTTTCCCAATCAGCAAAATTAGATTCGCAAACAGCTTGCAGTGGGTGCCACGTTGGACAAAAGTCAAGTATCAGAATCAATAGACTGATAATATGATCAACAGGTTTAATCAGCAACGTCCCAGAAGATGCAACCCATTTGTTAAGAAGAAGATGTTTTCTAAAAGTTACTTTGAATTGGGTCATGCTGTCGAACAAATTAAAGTAAACTACAAATGATGGTTTTCAGTTACATTGTGCCTACATGGGGCGGCACAATGCTCAGTGGGTAGCATCGCCGCCTCACAGCAAGAAGGTCCTGGGTTCAGTCCCAGGGTGGAGCGACCTGGGTCCTTTGTGTGGAGTCTGCATGTCCTCCACGTGTCCGCGTGGGTTTACTCCGGGTACTTCGGTTTCCTCCCACAGTCCAAAGACATGCATGTTAGGTTAATTGACTACAATATATTGGCATTGAGTGTATGAGTGACTTGTCTTGAGATAACCTTGTGTATGGATGTAACCTTGTGTGAGTCGCTGAACATGACCACTGATGCTGATAGCAACGTTAAATAAATGAATAAACGTAAACATGCCTACATGAAAATCCCAATTAACTAACTGGTTTTGTTAAAGGGAACATAATTACATTATCAGTGCTTGTGCACATACATTTGGCTATGTGGAGTGCCTGTGAAATCAGTCAACCCAGTCATATTTTGTGAGAAGCATAGCTCAGAAAACATAGGATTCAACAAGCCATTCAGATTTTGCATCATGCAGAGGCTCAGAACTACCCCGCCCCTCATCTGAGTAACTCCAACCACAGCTTAAGAATTACATTTGTGAATGTGTGCTATTTTTTTCTCGCAAGCACTGGATCCGCTAGCATTAAGACAATGCTAGAAGCTATGCACTGGAACTGCTCCATTGGCTGCATGGAGCAGTAGATACCAGCCCCTAACCACAGAGGCCAGAACAATTGAGTGGGCAAAATTATTATTGATGCCAGAATCCCATTGTGGCACAGATAGCTTGACTGCGGTCTTTTCTAACCTGGGTCAATTTACAATGTAGGCAAAAGAGGGAATAACTATCAGCTGGCTATGGAAAAAACCGAAAAGAAAATGCAAGTATTTACAAAATAATGGTGCTATGCATTTCTTTATGCGTTTATCATTAGCTAACTCCAACAGCTGAGATATAATATTAAATGTAATGTTAGTGTTACTGGCAAAGTTATTGCCGTTGCTTGCTGCAGGATCTACATTAACATTATTAGGTTGTTGAATATCTGTAAGACAAAATGAGAGCAAGATGTCCAAGAAATAAATTCCTAATATTTTCAAGAAGTATAGGGGAGAGGATCACTTAACAGTATCATTTTAATATATATGCATTTAAGGCCAGTCGTTCTGAACATGATTTTTAGACAGGCTGAGAAGGATGCTGGGGTGCAGGATGTCAAAGACAATGCATTAAGACCCCAGGAGAGTGTGTGAACTTGTGCAAAAGGGGTACAATACTGTGCGTCACCTTTTTAGCTTTCTTAGAATAAGTTTACTTCAGTTTAAGGTTTTTTTAAAACATACATTTCATATTGTCATTATAAAGTAGTAGTAGTAATCCAAGAAAACCCAAAAAATAATGTAGAATCTAATAAGGGAAATATTGCATGGTTGATTTAAATGTGTTTTCCAATCAGTAAAATGAGCATCAAACAATGTCCCTACAATGACCCAAAAAAATAAAATAAAATAAAATAAAATAAAATAAAAAAACTCACTTTTGTGTGTGGGTCAAGTTTATTATTGTGAGACCAAATGTTCCCAACAGGATATAAAGATGCAACATTTTTTAACTTGTGGGGACATTTTGATTATTTTTATCTTTTGTTTTTAATTAAAACTGCACTTTTCTTTTGGACAACAAAAAGGGTCATGTCATTAGCTTCAGTAAATATTTAGTTTACTGAAGCTAATGATATGGTTGTGTGTAACACACTATCTACAGTAATGTGTCAGTGGAAAGTCCCCACAATGACAGAAGCGTGTGTGTGTGACCAGGTGGTTTGTTATACTTATGGAGACCATATGTCCATTTTTGTACCCTTGGGGACATTTTGTAAGTCACCACAAATTTAATTGCTTGCTGGCAAACATTGAAACAGTTATCTGAAAAACCAAAAATAACCAAAAATTTTATTTTGGTTACTGAGGTTATAGTTAGTTGCAGGTGTAGCATTAAGCTACAGCATCGTTATGTCAGTGAAAACACCTGATAAATATAAAATGATGTTAACAAGTTTGTGAACCCTTTAGAATTTTCTATATTTCTGTATAAATATGACCTAACACATCGTCACACTTTCACACAAATCTAGGTAATGAGAACCCAGTTAAACAAATGAGACAAAAATATTATACTGGGTCATTTATTTATTGAGGAAAATGATCCAATGTTACATATTAGTGAGTGGCAAAAGTATGTGAACCTCTAGGATTAGCAGTTAATTTGACGGTGAAATTAGAGTCAGGTGTTTTCAATCAATGGGATGACAATTAGGTGTGAGTGGGCACCCTGTTTTATTTAAAGAACAGGGATCTATCAAAGTCTGCTCTTCACAACACGTTTGTGGAAGTATATCATGGAATGAACAACAGAGATTTCTGAGGACCTCAGAAAAAAAGTTGTTGATGATCATCAGGCTGGAAAAGGTTACATAACCATCTCTAAAGAATTTGGACTCCACCAGTCAAACAGATTGTGTACAAATGGAGGAAATTCAAGACCATTGTTACCCTCCCCAGGAGTGGTCGACCAACAAAGATCACTACAAATACAAGGTGTGTATAGTAGGCGAGGTCCACAGGACCCCAGGGTAACTTCTAAGCAACTGAAGGCTTCTCTCACATTGGCTAATGCTAATGTTCATGAGTCCACCATCAGAATAACACTGAACAACAATGATGTGCATGGCAGGGTTGCAAGGAGAAAGCCACTGCTCTCCAAAAAGAACATTGCTGCTCGTCTGCAGCTTGCTAAAGATCATGAGGACAAGCCAGAAGGCTATTGGAAGAATGTTTTGTGGACGGATGAGACCAAATAGAACTTTTTGGTTTAAAAGAAAAGCGTTATGTTTGGAGAAAGGAAAACACTGCATTCCCGCATAAGAACTTTGTCCCATCTGTGAAACATGGTGGTGGTAGCATCATGGTTTGGGCCTGTTTTGCTGCATCTGGGCCAGGACGGCTTGCCATCATTGATGGAACAATGAATTCTGAATTATATCAGAGAAATCTAAAGGAAAATGACAGGACATCTGTTCATGAACTGAATCTCAAGAGAAGGTGGGTCATGCAGCAAGACAACAACCCTAAGCACACAAGTTGTTCTACCAAAGAATGGAAAATTCTAAAGGGTTCACAAACTTTCCACAACTGCATGTGCCCTGTTGTATTTAAACAGGGGTGTGTCAAAATCTGGTTGTGGATGTGTATAACGGCACAAATAAAGGAGGACTTCAGAAAAAGAGTTGTTGATGTTCATCAGGTTGTAGAAGACTACAAAACCATATTTAAGGTGTGTGGACTCCCCCAGTCCATAAACAGATTGTTTACAAATAGAGCACATGCAAGATCAGTGTTGCCCTTTCCAGCAGTGGTCAACCAATAAAGATCACTTCAACAGCAAGGCATGTAATAGTCCTCAAGGTCATAAAGGAACCCAGGGTAACTTCTAAGTGGTTAAAGTCCTCTCTCAAATTGGCTAACCATCAACCCTGAATAACTATGGTGTGCATGGCAGGGTTGCAGAGGCAAAGTCACTGCCAATCTTTTGCAAACTACTGACCATGTGGACAAGCAAGAAGACTATTTGAAAACTATTTTGTGGAGAGATGCTACCAAAATATAACATTTTGGTTTAAATAAGAAGCTCTACGTCTGGAGAACGAAAAACTGCACTCCAGCACAAGAACCCATTCCATCTGTGAAACACGCTTTCATGGTTTGGGCCTTTTGGGCTAGGATGGCTTGCCATCATTGATAGAACAATGAATTCTGAATTATAGCGAATTGAAGAACAAATGAATGTGCTAAAATTCCTTCAAGCTAATTTACAAGCTGATCAATAGGTTCTAGAAACATTTAGTTGCAGTTACTGCTACACAAGATGGTCACCAAGTAACCAAGTATAATACTTCTATCTTTTTTTTTTTTATTGGGTTCTCTTTACCTTATTTGGAGGTGTCAAGTCATATTTATACAGGAATACAGAAAATTTCAACAGTTTAAAAACAATTTTAGATTTACCCAGACGGTGTGAACGAATTGCAAGCATCCTGTACCACCCCTGCTTAATCTGTTCATTGTTCTGGGGGAGAGTCTGGAGCCTAACCTGGAATTCACTGGACACAGACTGAGGAACACCCTGGATAGGGCACTAGTCCATCGCAGCATTCCATAAACACAAGACCTGAGTTTCACAATGCAAACCCCATCCAAGATTCAAAACCAGGCCTTCAGGAACTGCCATTTCCAGCAGCTGGTTCTTACCACTGAGTCATGGGAGTTGCTATTTGGAGACCTGGTGACTCAATTTCTTTAAACATGATTGTTACAGAAATTACATCTTTCTAAACCTCACTGCGTATGGCAGCAAAACACATTTGACCCTCTTCCAGGCAGTTTTTGTTTACTTGATTGGTTTATTTAATGCTGGTTTCAGCATCAGTGGCTATTTACAACAGACAAGGTTACATCCATACACATGGTTATTTCAAAACTAGGCATCCTCAAATCAGGCCAATTTAGCATAATCAATTAACCTAATGCAAGTCTTTGGAACCCAGAGCACCGGGAGTAAACTACAGACTTCGCGTTAGTTGCTTCAGCTGCATTTTTTCCTGCTTAAAATGAACAATACCCTAATTATTTCTCAACCAATTGTAATGAGTCATTTTTAATATTCAAGGCTTTTGATCTATATGGAGTACAAACATTTTTTTGACTCCAGTTGCTTCAAATCTCGATAGAGAGGAGTGTGTATCAGTGTTAGGCAGGTTAATGTTGTGGAAAATAATTCCTTGCCAAAAGAAATTGTAAAAACTCAGATTTTTGGTCAAGTATGGATTATTTCCCTAGGTGAATGTGTGTGGAGACGTCCCCATATAATTTCATGTACAATAAATGTGTAGGTTTTTTAATGCTCTCGAAATGGCTTTTTCTGTCCCTGTCCCCATTATTTGAGTTTTTCTGTTGCCCCAGGTCAGAACTTATTCACTTTGACATATTGAAAAAAAAAAACCTGCATCTTTAAGTTCTAATAATTGACCATCATTGACACAAATGTAACAAAATCAACAAATAAAACTCAAATGGTGAGACACTGGCAGTCAGTCTGCTTTGTTATAACAGTGAAATGATACACTCAAATGCCATATGCAGTACAGTACAGCATATTATTAGCCTAAGAATACAATAAGATGTAGCCTAATAAATAATATAATTAATGAAATAATAGATTACGAATAGTAGATATAGTACAAGTATATAAATATAATTCTTTTATACAATATAACTATATTATACAACTATTATTTTGCTATTTATACCAAATATGCTGTGTAGGATTGCTAATTTACTACTATTATTGTTTTATTTTATTATTATTTATTAGACTAGAATCAGGCATGTTTTTCCCAATACAGTCTTTTGCAGAATTATGAGAGTTGCCTGGACCAATGTGTGTGGCATCTATATTATGTTTATGAAGTAAAAAAAGAATTTGTTTAACTGCTAATAACTGTGACTTGTTAAAACCAATAATGAGAGCTTTTTAAAAAATAAATACTAAATCAAGTTTTTTTTTCCCTCTTATCTATTCAAAAATCCTACAATGTGATTTCCTGGATTGTTTTTCCCTCATTTTGTCTCTCATAGTTGAAGTGTACCTATGATGAAAATTACAGACCTCTCTCATCTTTCTAAGTAGGAGAACTTGCACAATCAGTGGCTGACTAAATACCTTTTTGCCCCACTGTGTACAAATGTCTTAATGTGGAAATGTCTACCCTACAGAACAAAGCTCAAAAGCACCCTCTGGTGTGTAATCTGAAGACACTACAGAAAACAACATTCTTCAGTTCTGGTAGTTATACAATAACTGGACACTGAGCTTTTTCTGTCATAAGACACTGACTGAGCTCATTGGTGTTTTTCATAAGGTCTGATACACAATGCACAGAGCAGAGATCCCAGGGTATGAGCTGGAAACCACTGGTATAGTTTAACTTAACAGATAAGCATGAGCACATAAAAAAAGTTGCATGATATTTTTAGACTGTGTCACAAATGCAACAGAGCTAAAAATCAGATAGTTTAAGAAATGACATCATCTATGGTGATTTTTAGTAAAACTGTTTTACAAACTACAACCTTTGTAAGAATTTATTCCTTAAAAGCTGTACTTTCAAATGACACATGAGAATACAGAGACCCCTCAGCTTCTTGGATCCTGATAAGCTTATTAAAATGTCATATTCAAAAATATAATTAATAATCTAAAATAATAAAATGATTTGTTTTGTCTTTGTTCTTTTCAGAGAATATTTTTAAATGGCTTAGCAGATTAGTTCTCATTTCTCTGCCCTTGTGAAGACCTCTCTTAGAGACAGGTTTTAAATTTCTCCTCTATAAACTTCCTGCATGGCTCTTCCTCCACAGATCGATGGTAAAGGGATCTGTTGTAATGTGATGAGCGCTGCTGTTCTTTGGTGCCACAGGCACAGAAGTCGGTGCGCTCTCTCTGAACCCTAAAATCACTGACAACTGGACAAACAGCAGCATCACAAAATGAGGGCCTAGGTTTTTGCCAGCTTCTGCCTTCTTAGATAGAATGTGGGGTAATTATGGAAGTCTGTATTCTTCATGTTGTTAAGCATCTAAGCAATGAGTTGCTTTACCCACGTTGTATCAACCAGGTGAGCTAGCATAGTTCTTGTCAGTGTGTCGGCAATTTAAGATGGCTGTGTTTTCAAAATAAGGTACACACTAACTGGATCATAAAAGTCATGAGCAGCTCCAACAACCCTGATGAATTTGCATAAAAGTTATTTATTGCCTAGCATGGTGGTTGTTAACCCCAGTGCTGAGACTCCTCTGAATTTTTTGTGAGAATTCTGTGCTCTCACATGATTTGGTGCATTTGCATAAGCAGAAATGGTGTATTGTATGGACAAGTAACATTGTTTTCTTGAATTCAATATCCTAATAACTATGCTTAGCCAGACAGAATGCTGATGCATGTACATCTTACTGTAATGGGTCACATTAGTTATCCAGAATTTGACCACACATTCTGAAATTAGTATCCTTAAAGGCCATAGATTTATATATGTATAACTTTCATATGTATAACTTACGTATGCTAATCCCTCCAGTATTTTTTCTTTAAAAATGTAGAAGTGGTAGGCTTACAACTAGTAATGGTTTATACATCTATAAGCCCTGGTAAAAAAAACAAATAAAAATAGAATCATCACACCAGCATTATATTCACCCAACTTATTTACTATGTAGCAAATAAAGAAATCACATGACACCAACTCATTTTTGTTTAATAACTGAACAGATGGGATTTGTGAAGCATACAAATGAAATACTGTTTAATCAGTGTTGATGAAAAAAACTGCAGAATCATCCTGTGATTTGAACAAATAGTGGCAGGCCAAAATTTCTAATTAGGTCTGCAGTTACAAGGGAGTGCTCACAGACCTTAATCTGTTGGATTCAAATTGAAAGAAAACATGGCCCAAACAACAGAATTAGCAGTTGAAACAAAGAAAAGTATTACTAAACTCCTTCGAGAAGGAAATCCAATAAGTGTGGCAAAAGATGTGGGTTATTTTGTAGTGTGGTGATTACATCATTTTTGATAGGACTATTAAACTCGTAATAGTTATGAGTCAAGTCATGAACACTCCTGCACCTCTTGAGTGACCTGTTCAGCATGCATACCATATTTTATCAGATTTCCTAAACGCATACCTGCATACATTTCCAAAATGTATAAACAGTGAACCTCAGTAAACGACTAGCTATTAATCCCAGAAAGTTGGCACAAGGTGTTTGTGGGAGAAATGTACATATGACTGGAGAAGTTTCCAACTAGCCGAGACTGAAGAAGTCACTTAGATGAGTGACAATACGGTCCTCCCAGGAAAACAGTGTGTCCACATGAACTGACTCAACTTTCTGGGATTTACTTACCTGAATTACAGAACATACCATCTATACTGTACACTTGCAGTCTCTCTGAGGAATATTTTGTGTTTCACTGATCCACTCTGTTTTTCAGTAAGCCACTCATAACAGCTGTCAATTCCAAACTCATTTAAGGTTGTATACTGATCTGTACGTAATGATCATGACTATCATTTAACAGTTAATTAAGCATAGAGTGAATCCTTCCTATGTAGTCTATATAAGACCCTGGAAGCCACCTAATAACCACCTGACAACCACGACACTCAAAACAAATAAGTTGATCAAGTGGTCTAAATTAGTTTTATCACCCTTTAAGTGTACATTACTTTTGTACCTCTGGATTCTTTTATTAAGGCTAAACATGTTTTCATTGTCCACAGTGCATGAAATGATATACATATTGGTACATGATTTTGTTACTTTCTTTACAAAACAATTCGTCTGTAATGCAGTTATAATAAACAGGCCAGATGACCAGATGGACAGAAGTTATGTTGTATTTACTTTAAAATCTTAGTTGTGGCTAATACACGCACTATTATGAGCACGATATTGTATTCATGCATGAAACTTGTTTAAATTGTACATCAGAAGCCTTAAAATAAGGAACCGCTAAGCTATGGCTGTGCTGCCATCTCGTGGTGTCTATGTATATGACAATGTATTTCAACTAAAATTATCTAATTAGGCGTGTGTGTAAAAGATTGGGGATTGCAATCTTAAACTCTAATTTATAATGTGTGCTACTTGAATTGTTCTCCATTTTCTCTGCCATCCTAGTCTTCGTATCCCAGATAAACGTATTATTTTAACGAGCTGAGTTGAGGAAATTCGATGAGTTTCCTGAGCAGTAGTTTCATAAGATCACATCTGATTGATTGTGTGGCAACTTTCCACAATATAAAACTTCCCTGAAACTTAAAAGCACAAGATATTGACATTGTTAGATGCACAAATAATTCTGTTTTATGTAAGGAGAGCGAGTTAGCCTAAAGAAAGAACGTGTTTTAGGTTCTTAACTGGTGCCATGTTGTGGTGACATCTATACTGATCTACTAATGTGTAATATTTCGTGAAATTCAAGCAAAGAGAAGGTGATGAGCAGAATGAAGCCTGAGATGGGAGGAAGGGTTTGAACATATGGCCAAACAGAGCGCTTTTCTAATGGCGTATCAAATATCCTCAGACAGGCTTTCGGGCGCTGCGCCTTCAGACCCTAAAAGCCGATAATGTACGATGCTTCCTGTGCTCGCCTCCCACTGGGGACATGATGATGGTTTGGATCAATTATAGACTCTTCCTTTCGCCCTCCCTTCCTCTGTTAGAAAAAGATGCGCGGTCATCATCCGCGAATGAGAATGAAAGAACAGCACTACTCATGCCCGGCAAAACCATTGATAGAACCGTATGACTGTCATACAAAGCATGATCCTGATAAACATGCACAAGAACCAGACCCTAAAAAGTGTCAAAACATCATGAAGGCTTATAAATGGTTAAAAGAACTCACCGGTCAGATTTGGCGTATTTTCGAAACGTTTGTCTGCTTACGTCCTGGTGCGTTTGTGGCTCGGCTGAAATGCCTTGCGCGCGCCGCGTCCTGGGCTCTATCACCTGCGCGCTCGGTAAAACTGATTGGCACTTGTGCAGCTTCCTTTTCAGCTCATGTATTTCGTCCTCTCGCTCCAATAAGCGCCGCTCTAAATCCCGAATCCTCTCCTCCTTTAAGAGCAAGATCTTTGCAAAGTCTTCCTCCAGGTCGCTCATCTTTGAGGCACGCCAAAACTTTGGTTACAAGCGAAGCGCGCGACTAGACTGCGAAGCGAGACTCGGAGCGCACGGTACGCACGGCTGTCCTTGGTTTGGGGAGGGACAGATCAGAGGTCTCGGTGCTCCACGTGTTCACGCTCGATCGAAAGACAGACGATAGAGACGGAGACGCAGGGCGCTGATGGGGATGATAATAGCCTTTCATCCAGAGAGCTCCTCTTCTGCCCCGTCACTTCAGCCAGACAGTCTAGGAGGTCAGAGGATAAGAATCGCCCCTCGTTAGTCACTCGATTCTGAACAGAAGTAAATCTGTGTTTACCGAAAGCTCACTCGATCCTAACACCGACCTAAACTCCGTCCTGAGAGTCCTAGATGAGTCACGTGCTCCAAGGGATGACGTAGCTCGTGTAACTCGACGCGAATCTTGTGAATTGTGAGGGCTAATAATCGGACAAGGGTACAAATCGAATATATAACTTTATACTTGTGTATTTGAGGGAAATTATCAACTGTGTTATCTATGAGTAGAAAATATGTGAACTTTTGCTTTCAGTATAAGGTGTCACCCACTGCGCAGCAACAACTGTAACCAAACGTTTCCATAACGATCAGTTATGGAAACCAAAAAGCTCCATTTTGGTCTCATCCTTACACAAAATGTTTCTGCATTTGCCTTCTGGGTTTTCCATGTGCTATGTGATGAGCAGCAGTGTTCTTTTTGGAGAGCAGTGACTCTGTCTCTGCATACCTACCATCCGCACTTTTGTTGTTCAGTGTTCTTCCTCATGGTGCACTCTTGAACATTAACCTTAGACAATAAGAGATAGGCCTTTAGGTGCTTAGAAGTTACCCATGTGACATTGAGGCCTACAAGATGCCTTACTCTTGAAGTGATCTAGTTAGTCGGCCAAATAAAGTTCTTGAATTTGTTCAGTTAGTAAACAATCTGACTGGTGGAGTCCAAACTCTTTAGAGAAGGTTTTGTAATATTTTCCAGTCTGTTGAGCATCAACTACTCTTGTGGTCCTCAGAAAGCTTCTGCTCATACCATGATACACTTTCATAACATGTTTTGGAGATCAGACTCCAGCTTCCTCCCACAGTCCAAAGACATGCATTAAGTTAATTGATTACACTTAAATTTGCCCCGAACTGAGTGTATGTATGACTAGTCTCGATATAAACTTGTGTCTTGATGCTGATAGCGATGATAAATGAACTAAAAAATTTAACAAAAATAATTTGACCAAGGGTTTCAAAACTTGCAAAACAATGTGCATGTGCAAGATTTACAAGACATACGGGCCTACAGTATTATGGACGCAACAGTACATTATTTTTAGGGCATTTCTACAGGGACAAATATGCGTTTGTGGAATGTGTTACTGAAGAGTAAAGTAATGGACTTTTCATTCAGCACATTATACAATGAAGCATTTATGTAAGTGTTTTTGAATTGCATGTGAGCAAACAATTTTCAAAATTAAAAAACAAACACAAACATACACAGAGACTGTACTGCTGTGCACATTCGCTGCTGTTTAGGCACCACTGACTCCCTTTTCTTTACTAGGCCACTAAACAGGAAATGTATGTTTATTAATACATTATTCCTCAGCAAGAGTCTTTCTATATAAGAAAATATCACTCACAAGCAACATACCATTCCAAGCTGTGGTCTCTATCTGAGACTTTGTTTATTTGTTAATAATTCAGGAATGTTCACCCTTGTGTTGTTTTGTGGTACTGCAGGTATTCCCTAGTTCGCCTAAGGGACAGATAAGATTACAGATGTCATGTCCTCATGGGTAAGAGTGGTAGCAGACATTACTCATCTCATTTCTGTTACACTACCCCCTGAAAAGCAAGATTTAGAGTCCAGGACATTAGGACATTGCTGTCACCTCTCAATAAGTCCTGATCATTGAACGTGTGAAGCATAATTAAAGTGCAGACAGAGTGTCCCCATTATTGCACCTGAAATGCTTACACACAGCAGAATTTGAGTATAGCAGCCTATTTAAGGTCTTGGCCAATTACCTGCCCACTAATGAGAGCAAAATAAACCTCATGGACCAATGTGGGCTTTTTCATTCATGTCACCATAAGACTGCAGATCTGTTTTACATAATAAACATTACATGGTTTTTTTTACCATTGTATCCCCAAGGCTTTGTCCACAGTAATACAGATACATTTATAGTACTGTATTCATATACTTTCTGGTTATCATTTTCAGAAGGTTTTCTGTCCACACTGAAACACTAAGGAGAAAGAAACTCTTGTATTGTCCATCCATAGGGTGCCAAAGTCAGATTACATTTAGTGACAAGTTAAGAGGCAATGCTGAAAACCTTATAAACATACTACAGTATTTAGTCTGGAAAATATTTGTTCAATGTCTTAACACACCATTGGTGATGTACTGATCCACTGAACAATAATTAGTAACGATTGTCATTTCTACCCAAATACCGTGTTATGCCTTCCCATGCCTAAATAACAGAATTTACCCTATCAGGTAAGCATTTGAGTCCTGAGTTTAAGTTTCTGTAAATTTTAGACACTTTTCTGCCAACTGTGTAATTCTGCTAGTTTGTGAGGGTCTGTGTGTTATTCCAAATAGTTTATCAAGTTTTCCTATCTGACTGAGGTTTAGTGATCTTACTGGTCAGTCAGCATGCCCCAAATTTGGTGACATGCTTTTTTTTTGGCCATATCCAATCCTGTGACAGTGACAGGACTGAAGTCATCCTCACTGGCTCTCACACTGTGCTCAATAAAATGGATCCAATAACAATCTTCACTTACTGTGTTGCTGTCTCACCTTCCTCTCTGGATCAAACCCTGTTTGTCATCTTAGAGCCCACTTTTTCATTTGACGCTAATTTTTCTATTTCTGTAATATTGCCAGAATCAGACCACATCTTTGCCAGTGTGCCACTGACAGTCTTTTACTTTCTTTTATTTCCAGTTGTCTAGAGTACTCTAACTCTCTCCTTGGGAAATTGGTTCTTTTTCCCTTAATAAGCTTTAGATGGTTCAGAAAACCGCAGTTCACTTTCTCATGTGTAACTGGCCAACGATCATATTATTATTATTATTCTCCAAAACCTACACTGGCTTACTGAAACATGCCACATACATTTTAAAATACTTCTGTTCATTTATAAAGCACTTAACATCCTTGCCCCTTCCCAGTTGCGAGACCACCTTTTGCCCTACAACAGTCATTCTCTCAGGTCACCCTCAGCTGGTTTATAAGGTATTACTGTCCTCCATCCAACCTCCATTGTTTTGATAAAGAGCATTCTTCATATATGGGGAATTATTTTATTTCACTTAGACTAACTCACATTCCACATTACAATAGAAACTAAAACTCAACTAAGGGTTTATGTTCAAAGTGGTGGAACTGGGATCACAATTTTTCAATTATGAGCACTATGTCAGAGGAATACAGACATAAGCCACAGGGTTCCTGTCTTCAAGATGTGAAAACATTGCCAAATGTATCTGGAGAAGGAGCAGATTCTGTTTGAATGACAGTGCCATAGTCCAAAGTTATACAGAATATGCACGTCATTTCAAAATATACAATCAATTCTAGTGAGGGGAAGAAATGCCCTTGCCAAGGACTCCTAGGTAAGTACATATGAAAAGAGGAATCACCTGT
Source organism: Ancistrus triradiatus (assembly GCA_025084515.1). NCBI lineage: Eukaryota > Metazoa > Chordata > Actinopteri > Siluriformes > Loricariidae > Ancistrus > Ancistrus triradiatus. The sequence continues at coordinate 40,398 of JAJAGP010001804.1, read as the reverse complement.
GAACTGGAGCATCCTGTTTGGAATCCCCAGGACAGATGGAATATCCTCTCAATTCATGCTGCTTTCTGGCACATGTACCCTTAAGCTTCCTTTGGCTCACTACATATATCGGTTTTCCCATCCATCTTTCTCCCTTTGACTCATCTCACTTATTTCTTTAACTTTCTCACCCCACCCCCAGATTTGACAAACCAGGTCTATTTTTAGGTGTCTGCTTTTACACGTTGCTTCATGAATCCCAGTGAGAAATATTTTCTATTCTCTTCTCATTGAGCATCAGTGGTGATTTGCTCTTCATATCTAGCACGATATGAATGAGAATTCACGTAAAAAACATTCCGTATTTTTTTTCTGACTATCACTTTACTGTGATTACAGTATTGTCATGTATCCTTTTCATTCTGCAGAGAACAATGATCATGCTATGCTACAGATGACATACTGGTGTAAAATTTCAGCGTACATATTATTGTATTAATATTCAGCAGAGGCTCTCATATTTAATAAGACACTACAACACCAGACCTGTTCTTCAGTTTTACATTTAGTCTTATTTTTCACCAGCCTCATCTAATAATTACTGAATCTGTAGAATGTGGATGTAATTTCAGAAATTGTGCTGAGAAATTAACTGCAATGCCTTATAAATGAAACAAACAAATATTTAAATCGCACGCTTCCTGGTAGCAGCCTTCCCCAAAGCCTCCTTTTCACATGACTACATTGAGCCCCTGCAGCTTTTGGATGCCCCACTCGTTACTTCGTTTTGGCACCAGCACTTGTGCAAGCAAGTCAAATTCTCTTTAAAGTTGACTGACTTGTTGGGAAGTGGAAACCAGTGTGTCATTGTGTCACTGAGGTGTCCAGTACAGCCAATTCTACTGCCACTGGTTGTTTGTGGAGATTCCATGCTTGGAAGAAGCAGCATCCACAAATATTTAAGCATCTTACCTGCTTAATCCAGTTCAGGGTTACAGAGAGATGGGGTCTAAAACCAGCAGACCAGGGTGCGATAGCACATGTACATACTCACATTGGGATCAATTAGACACACCAACTGACCTACAGCACGTCTTTGGAATGTGGGAGGAACTAGAATACCCAGAGGAAACCCACACAGACAGGGGAAAACATGCAAACTCAAACAGGCAAGCAGTCTGGGCCTGTAAATCAAACTGGTGATCTCAGTGGAGCCCAAAGGTGAAAGCAAAAACAGCACTGTGCCCCCCATATTTAAATAGACTTAACACTTTTTCTTACCTTTAACAAGCTCATTCATGTCCTAGTAACCATATACTGTTTTCATAATCTGTGCCTTTTCAGCCATGAGCACTTTTCTGTGGAAATAGATTGTAACAGCATTATGAATTCAGGCCTATCTGGGACCTACACAGTGTAAAGTGATACTTTGCGCAGCACAACACAGGCCTTAAAAGGAGCGTCTCTTGCGAGGTAAGCAATTAGAGATTCTTCTTCCTGTCACCAAGCTGTAGACAGCAAACAGAGCTCTAGGTCTCAGTCATACAGTTGCTCAGATGGCAAACGCTTCCCTGCTTCTCATCACACAAGGCAACAGTATTACAAGCTAAACTTCAAAATACCATCCGCTCTGATCTACGTGTGCTGTAATTTGACATGCTTATTATTGTAAACTTAGGTCTGAGTGCAGTCTCTGTATGTGAGTCCAAGTGCGTGTGTTTTACCACTACAAGAGAGAGACTGTATTTAAAAAGGTCACAGTGTAGTTGTTTTAGGATTTAGTTCCAACTATCAGCAGGAATAAGTAGCCATAAGGTCAGAAACCCATGTGGAAAGACTTAACACATTTCAATGTTGACTCTTTCCTGAGGACATACTACATTGCCACTGGAGTAAAACGGGCTGAGATCCAAAGGGATACCACTTCCTATTGACTTAATACAGTAGATTTCTGCAGAAAAAAAAACAATTGTTTACCCAGCTTTTTACTCTGTAACAAAAACAGCAGTCACAGATATGACACCAAACATCAACATTAAGGAAAATATGGAATCATCTTGTATTTTGCTATAAAAGAAACTAGCACAAGTTAGTCTTCTTTTAAAATCCAGTGCTTACAGATCTTAAGAAGCTGTTGGACTCAGCGACCCAACAAGAGTTGTCAACTGAAACAATAGAAAGGACCATAAAACTCCTTCAAGAAGGAAATCCAACTTGCAATGTGGCAAAAAGTTTTTGGTTGGTTGTTACTAGTCAGATAGGTCTGAAATTTGGTGCAGTTATAAAAAATATATATAATATTAAAGGAAATCATAGGCAGACTACTACTCAGGATAGAAACGGAAAGCAATAAGCCTTGAATAGAAAATGAAGAAAAATGAAAAGCAAATGGGTGGAACAGGAGTCTGTGACACTCTGTAAGAACAGAATTAAATGAAATTTACATAAACTTTCCAAACAAAAAAACAACACTAACACAAACAAAAGGAATACATGGTTATAGTGAACTAGAAGACATACAGTTATGGACTGCGGATGACTGGAAGAAAAAAAATGATTCAACAATACCTCACAAATCTGCATTGGCCAAAAATATAATGCTGAATCTTTAGTCTAATTCAATTCTAATGAAACAAAGATGACTGCCTTAAGAACACCATCAAATTTTAACATGGGGTTACGTGCCAAGTAAAGGACCAGGGGAGATAGCAATCATTACCTCAGTCAATGCACAGGTGTACATTGAAATTTTACACTTTCCCCTCTTTGCCTCAGCAAAGAGAGTTCAATGCCTTTTTTCAAGGCATATCAGCTTGATGAAATGGCCAGCAAACAGTCTGCATTTGAATCCGATTGAAAATTTATGGTGGAAATTGAAATTGGTCCATGACAATAATCCATCCAGTAAAGCTGATCTGTCAACAAATATTTAAAAACGTTGGAACTGCCTTGATGCAGAAAATTGTTTTTTCATTAGAAGTCCATGCCTCATGCTTTTTTGTGCTCATGAATCCATAATATTTTCCTTAGCATTGAGTGAGTCCATATTTTTCCTCTACTTGATCTGAAAAAATATGCCACTAATGAATATTTAATTGAATTTGTTTGAGGTTCACTGCAAAGCCAGAATGTTCAGCAATTAAAAAATAGTTTAGTATAATGTGTGATTGTTTGTTACAGCGTAAAAAAACTGGATGAACATCCTCCAAGTGTGATGATTCCATAATTTTTGCCAGGGTGTAAAGGGCTAGTTTAGAGAGTATGAAGGACCAAGTACAATGACTAAAGTGGGTTGGACTGAACAGATATGGTAGACTTTGTTCCTACACACTACTTTGGTAAGGATCGAATGTCACCTTCAAATTCACTTCTAATTCTGTATTGCACAAAATCAAGTGCTACTGTATGCCAGAACACGCGAGAGAAACTAAATGGCTAAATTAAACAGCTAAATCCATGGCTTCTTTTTTTCTTCATTTCAAGCCCACATTCTTCAAAACCACTCTCTGAAATAGTCTCAAGACAAAACCAACCAAAACAGAAAAATGCATCCATTTCAACTAATCAGTCATCCATTTGTACTAACAAAAGCCATTTTGTTTTTACATGAACAATTCCGTTCTGCTACTGTTAGCCCTGGTCAGATGCTTCTTTAGGATTTACCACTTAGTTTTGATGAAAACTAATGAGAAGTTAAGTTTACAGTTTAAGATGGTCATAATTAATAAAAAATGCATACTAAAAAATGTAGAATGCTGAGAGTTGGGTTAAGCTGATAAACTAAACCATTATTTAGTTTTAATTAGTAAAACAATAAAAAGAAAAAAGATGTTATTTTCCGAGCGAAAATGTAGACAAATAGCAGCAACAACTACATGCATCTCACCTTAAGCCCCCAAACCCCAAAACAAAAATGTTTATTTTGCAATCTGAACATACTATGTAATTTATGATAACAGCCATGTCAGATACTATATTACTGGTATGCATATTAATGTATGTATCAAATTAACATTTATTTATTAATACAAGATTTCCAATGAGAGTTTAAATGCCCAAACTAAAATCATGTTCTAGACTATATATTGTTAACCTTTAACCACAGACTATCCAACCCAGAGTGTGAAATAGTAAAATTTTATGGACACTGACATTTTACCTCCAGTGGAAGTGATGTGTGTGTGTGTGTGTGTGTCTGTGTGTGAGAGAGAGAGAGAGAGAGAGAGAGAGAGTGTGAGTGTGAGTGTGAGAGAGAGAGAGAGAGAGAGAGAGAGAGAGAGAGAGAGAGAGAGAGAGAGAGAGATCTGATTAGCTCACAAATATGTTTGCTATTTTATGTTGCAAGCAAGTTATAATAAATGATTGCCATAATCACCCACTCCACCACTGGCGGCGCTTCACTGCTATATGGAGGTCATGAGTGCTTGTTTATTAGAAGCATGTTTCTGTTGCAGTCCATTGCCTGTTTTTATTACATAAGAGAATATATTATTCAGATAATGCCATAAGAAGAAACCCTGCACAACAATTGAGTGCAAAGAATAAACTAAGCTTTACGGCTCAGCTACTGCAGGTAAGGACATGAGTTCAGCTAGAGGACAGTTTCCATACCAGCTGAAAATATGAAATGCAATCCTCTAATTTGGTCTGGAAAAAATAGAGTACAAGACAATTGCCAGTGGTATTTTTACATTTACAACATTTTACATTTTTGTATTTCTGACCTGCATATAATGAACACAAATGGTTGTTGCATTAAAATCTTTCCCACCATTTTCAGCTGCATGTTTTAAATGTTTAACACTTGGTTTATAATAAGGTTTCAGGCTGGCTGAAAAGTTCAGAAAGCCCAGGCTAGGGGATGCCACTAGTGTTACGCTAATCTTTCAGTGCAAAATGTGGGGTTTCACATTTGCCTTCAAATTTCTGCCTCACATAGCGAGAGACAAGTTTGTATTTAACATCCACAACTATATTTAACCAAAGAGGAAAGTATGAATTCCCCTCCTGAGCCAGTGAATTCCAATGATAGGCACTTTGCATGTGCAAGATCAAAGCTGTGGGTAAACCATTGTACGTTAGTAGCAAATGTGTAGCTTAATGCGTGTTTATAAGTTCATAAACAAGTAGAGTGAGTTTCTATGTTTGGTGTGTGCATGTGTGAGAGAGTGAGAGAAGCTGACAGCTTTGCTCGTTATGTTTATGTAGAACTGTTTTGTCATTGTATGGTCAGCAGGTCTGGCCTTCCCAGCTGAAATGTCACAACACTGCAGAACAGTACAATGCTCACAAAAGCATACACTGCTAAAGATGGGCAAGATGCAAAGCAGCTCTGGAAGAATCTGTAAATCACCAAGGATCCCATTAAGAGAAGACCCATATGTTCTGCTTTTTGTACTTATGCCTGTGCCAGTTGTTTTAGGATTACTTTATGACGTCACAGACCAACCCAATCGATACGCTCGGACATCAAGGTTTTCTCTCCTGTACCATGCAGGAAAACAGATTACTGTGGCAGTACTGTACTGACCTCTGTGTTAACAAGCAGAGATTCATGCATTCTCTGTGAACTGCACACCAGGTGGTTTTAGTGCCCAGAAGAGCTCAGTGACCTGCAGACAGCTCAATCTGCCATTCTAAGCCCTATAGCTACACATTCCACAGGGCCCCCACCTACATAACTCAAAATACAAATGGGAGGTGAGGTGAAAAGGGCTAAAACTGTCCACATAATAGACAAAGTAGGAAAGGATACTAGAAGGCATAAGGGAAGATCAGAGTAGTGAAAGTGTACAGAAGTGGAGGATAATTCAGGTTTGTGTTTCTCTTAGAGTATGCTTGTTATTGTGTTTTTTGTGTGTGCTTGTGTATCCACATGACTGTATATCTTATCTCTGTTGGTAAAGGCCCCAAGAAAGACAGTGGAGCCATGATGTCACCAGACCTCTCAAATCCCACATTTCCCTAGAGACTTCCATTATATGGTACAAGAGCGACAGCCGTTATCAGCACAAACAAAATCACACATGGCCTGCACTTCACTAGCCAATTCACAACAGAGGAAAGAAATTCAATATAATTGCTCTGACCCAAAGTTTCTAAAATGGGGAAGAAATAGGTCTTCTCTCCTGTAAATCCTAATAACAGTACAGAATTAGTTGACCACTGAAAGAGTGTGACCCAGAGCTGCTCTTCTAATCATCTGTGGGAGTAATTTCCCCATACAGAGCTGAGTTTATATCTCAGACAGATGAGGGAAGATGCAGTCTGGTTGCTTTTCATTTCTGGTTTGTACATTTCCACTTGTGTTGTTTGGTTGCCTGGGAAGCAATGGTGCCCACGTCGTCTTTACTTGCCCTCAGAGTTGCAACAGCCAACAGCCCAAGAGGTCAACTATGTTCAGAACACATGTGGAAGATGGTATGGAAGGTTTGTTTACATACTGCTGGTATATACAGAAGGCAGTGTGCTTGCGTTCATGTGAACCTGAATTTATATCCTCATAAAAAGTTTCAACTTTCCCATATGAGCCAAAGCATACATGGCATGCATAAGTGAGTAGTCACTTCTCAGAACTCTTAGACTTCCCCTGTGTATAATGCACAGGCAGTGGTGTGGTTAAATGAATACGCTCTTTTTTTTCTCCCAACTTAACCTCTATCTACTACATTTGCAGGGTATGTGCTATGAACTGAGAGTGATGCATGTTAAACTTTTCACAGAAAACTAACTACTTATCTAACATACCTACTAACCTAAGCAAAGTTGCTACACTCAATGGCAACTTTGTGCAAGGAAAACCTAAAGCGTTACACCATAACACAGTAGGTTTTAGAATGAAACGGACAAGTAGATCTTTGACAACTGAAGCAATACGGTAGAGAAAATTCTTGTTTCATGCATTAGCTGTGGCACACCCATGTTTATGAACACAAAAAACCAAAACAAAATAGTTTGATGACTGGATGGCTGAAAATGGGGAAACCTTATAGAGCTCTTTTGGGAAAATATCTTGCTACAGAGTTGTATACTATAATTAATAGGCATATTAAATCATTGTTACTAAAACATTAAGGTCTATCATTTCTGTTCAGTGTGTTGATGACTTGATACAAACTTAGTACCTGTGAAAAAGTAGTCCTATGCATTAAGCAGATGTAGTGCTAATTTTACTAATACTCAGGTCATTCATTTATCTATACCAGATTAATCAAGTTCAGCATTGCACGAGTTTATGCAGGCATTTATGAAAACATTCTACAAATGTGACTTCCCTCAAAGCTTCCTCTAGACTGTCATTACAAACATAACAGCCTGTAATTAACAGACTGTTCTTTAATTACATGTATGTCCATGGTTATTGCAAATATCCTGTAAAGTCCATAGATTCAGGTGAAAATATTCTGGAGTATTCCTGTAGATCAGGGTGTCCAAGGTTTCTTTTCTAAATAATGCATGGTGGTCATATCCAAGGACTAAACTGTTTATCAGACAGAGTTATAAAGAACAAAGGGCTCCCATAAATGTGTCTGTTTCTCATTCTGCCCCTATCCTAAGCCCCATTTTCTAATTTGGCAACACCAAATATTCAGGTCATGGTTCCAAACAATAGACCACTTTTACTGATATGAATAGCTCTGAATGAGAGATGTACCAGCAGCCTGGTACAAAACACTGACTGTTAGTCTCAAACTGAAGAAAAATCTTTTGGTTAAGGCATTCAAATACAATATTTGAATGGGACAATTATGGGACGATCACAATCTGACAAGCTGTTGATCTCTGGTTTGAAGAGAATGACAGCAGTATTCCATGAGAGCTGATTTACAAAGGAACTCATTCCAGAATGCAATTCTCCTTTCAACATCTACTTGAGTGTAGATATTAAATTCAGGAAAACAGCCATAGAGAAATGGGGAATCTAATACTTTCTGTATACATAGTAGAGTTAAGTAATAAATAATAAAAAAAACGGTATCAGGAACACAGTTCAAAGAATCTCCAAACTGCAAGCAATGATATTGTCTATCATGACAGTTAGTTTACACAGTGTAATATAAACTAATGTCTTCTAAAGAAAAGAATATAAAAGGAGGAAAAAATGTTGCAACTAAGAGAGAGGAATGCAGAGGGGGGGGGGGGTGCAGTGGAGATGAGGGGGTGAGATTTATGTTGAGCATCTAATGACCTACACCCTGCCATGTACTGACAGCACAGAAGAAGCCAGTCCAAGTGGAGTGATGTCAGACTACACAAGTCAGATTATTGGTCACAGACAAACACCCAGAATTTGGCATGGCTTTTTGTCTTGAGCATCCTCAGGAGGCGCAGTACCAAAATAAAAGTGCATAAAACCCTGCCCATAAATGGGTCTTCAGGGATGGCAGATGGTCCATATTTCTGTCCTCTCCATTTCCAATGGTCCTTAAATTCAACAAAACAAGTACTGCAGAGAATGGTTAGCATTAAGACATGTTCATTTCAACAGGGTTTGCTTACTGGGACATTGTCCAATAGGTACTGTGTGTAGCTTTCATTGACTTATGAAATATTGCATTGAATGTGTTGCAGTTCAGATCCTTTAAACACAAGTGTGGTCTAAAAAAATATATGCATAAGTTCAGCATAGTGCAGCTGCTTTAGCTTACACATTAAAAGTACATGATAGAAGCTATAAACAAGATTACATGTTGGAAGTTAAGCATACATTTATCAAGAAACAAACCATATTTGTACAATTACCCTCTTTGAGCCACCAAATGCATCATCTGCCTTAGCAGATCATCAAACACTAACACTACTCCTGTGAAGACAATGAGAATGACAATGGCGTCATCACGGTAATGTGCAGGTTCCATGTGCCGCAGTAAAACAGGGTTTCCTTTGTTTATATGTTTAACTCATATGACCACACAGCTTTATAAAATTACATCATTAATGAATTCCAGAAAATAAATCACCATACTGACCTGTCAGTGAATATTAATACCCACTTTGGCAGAAATTATTGCTTTACATGTCAGTATTACAGCAGCTAATAGTCTTTGTATTATTGCTTTCAGTATGTTTCCCCATTCTTTCTAGTGGAATGTTTCTAGTAGATTTATATTTTTAAGGCAAGCCCCAGGGGCTCAGTTTGGTAAGAGCCAGCTGCTGTATATAGAAGTTTGAGGGCCTGTGAACTAGGTGTGGGAGATATGAGCTAAAATTCATATAATGATATTTTTCACTATCAACACAATCAATGGCTATTTAACTACAGACAAGCTTACATAGAAACTAGCCATACATACTCAGATCATTCCAATTTAGCATAATCAATTAATCTAATGCACGTCTTTGGAGGAAACCAGAGCACCCGGAGTAAAACCATGCAGACAAAGGGCAGACATGCAAACTCCACACAGAGTCTGAGATCGAGATCAAACCAGGAACATTGGAGCTGTTAGGTCACCACGCTAACCGCTGCACCACTATGCCACCCATATAAAATAGATGAGACCTATTTTTATTATTAATAACTTCTAAATGGCATTCAAAAGTAGACAAACATTAACATAAAGTAAAAACATAATGAGTAAATTCAGTAAAAAAAAAAAAGCTTTGTTCTCCACATGTTTGCAGATGATTGTGTAATTTGTCGTGTGCATGGCAGGACTGTTTCTTCTGCAGTGTTTCTGTGTTTATCACCTTATCCACAGTATGGAAAAATCCACATCATGGACCAGCGTCATATTAATAACAGTATATATCCTAGCCCTAATTCAAACTCTGCTCTTCTTGCAACATGAAGGTCTGGTGGCGCACAACCCTGCAATGGACTAGTGGCCTATCCAGTGCGTAATTCTGCCTGCACCAAGTGAATGCCAGGACAGAATCTGAACCACACACTACCCTATTCAGCATAAGCAGGGGTAAAGCAGAATGTTATGCTATATATGCAGGAATATATACATCAGCAATTCTGATCTACCCAAAGATTTTCAATAATACTCAGTCTGGGGACAATCATCTATTATTTCTTAAGGTAATTCAAGGATAAGATGTCTGTTTATAGCCTTTTAGTGCTTTGAGTGTGTCAATTATACATGAGTTAGTTAGTTTAATGCTATGTGCAAGTTTCATGGCAGGAATGGTCAAAGGATAAGTGTAGTTGTGTATTCAGTGTCATAGGGTTAAATACAATTCCTCTATATTACCGAGGGGAGTAGATTTGGGTTCAGTTATGTAGCATTTTGTCTGCCGTTATGCAGCGCTTTTATCTGCCGTTTATATCCTTTTTTTTCCTCATCCTTTGCACCAGGGAGTTGGCCACTTTTAGAGCATTCACCCCCCGACATGTGTGAGCAGGGTTCTGATTATATTGCATAATCCCACATGGTGGCTATGGAGACCGGCTGGGATGAGGCAAGCTCATGGCCTTTTTTAAAAGGGGGTCTCAGCGAAGAGCTGAGGCAGGAGCTCATCTTCAAGCCACCCCCTTCCTCCCTGGCCGGTTTATTCGATCTGGTTATCTGTGTAGAAGAACGGATCAGACTTAAGGCCAGGGAGTGGGAGGAATGGTCTACCCAGGTGTTAAGCTCCATACCTGAGCCGTTAGCGCCGCCTTGCTTTGTACCTGAGCGCGACGTGCCTCTCATCTTACTACCTGAGCTGTTAGCACCTCTTAGCTCTGTACCTGAGCTGTTAGCACCTCCTAGCTCCGTACTTGAGCCTGCCACGCCACCTAGCTCCGTACCTGAGCCCGCCGCGCAGCCTGGCTCTGTGCCTAAGCCAGCCGTACCACCATGCTCCGTACCAGAACCCGCCACACCGTCTTGCCTCATACCCAAGCCATTAGCGCTGCCTAGCTTTGTATCTCAGCACGCCGCACCTCTTAGCTCTGTACCTAAGAGGCCGTTAGTGCCCTGGCCTCTTACCTGGCCTTGTACCTGAGCCCACTGTGCTGACCCCTGCGCCTTGGTCATTTGCGCCTACCCCTGTGCCATGGTTCTTTGTGCCACTCAGTGCACCATGGTCACTTGCGCCGACCCCTGCACCAAGGTCACTACCACTGGCCCCTGTGCCACGGTCATTCGCACCGACCCCTGCACCACAGTCTTTTGCACCAACCCCTGCACCACGATCATTTGCGCCGACTCCTGCGCCACGGTCGCTACCACCAACTTTTTCATGGGCTCGGTTGGGTCTAGCCCTGCTCTGAGCTGCCCGCGCCGAGCTCCACCCCTGACCTGCTCGTGCCAAGCTCCGCCCCTGAACCGCTTGTGGCTACCCCCGAGCCCAAGTCTAGTCCTGTGCCTGGCTCGTGTTGGCTCACCATCCCATTTGGCTCTTATTTGATTGTGCGTCCCAACTACCGGTGCCTCCCTGGACACCATATGCTCAACCCAGAGCGTGTCCGGCAGGCTAGGGGAGATATTAGTCAGGCTTAAGGGCTTTGGGAGATGCCCTTTTTTTGGGTCAATGCTAGATGGCAGTGTCGGCTTGGTGAACGTTCTGAGGTCATACCAGCTATTGCGCTTGCACCTGGTTTAATCAGTGCTTATTATTAAATTTGCGGCACCAGCTCTTCCATCTCCATATCGTGCCATATCTTAACTACTGGGCTTATCAGCCCCGCTCATGCTTCCATTGCCTGAGGAACGCCGCATTGCGTTCAGTCCCATTCCTCGCTTTTGTGTGTCCTTCTCAAGCTCCGTCTGTATGGAGTACCATGAATCCACAAAGCACATATACCATGCCCCGCCCTCGCTCTACTTTTCTGAGCTGCCCGCTCTGCGCATGCACAGCAAGAGAGAGAGTGTTTGCTCTGTATTTAAGAGGGTTTTACTTTTCCTTAAGCTTATCATCAGCACATTCATTTTGGTACTTCCGTTATCCCCTCTTATTTAATTACTTTATATTCCTTTCCTTTGTTTGAGTCTGCTCTGTGGACTCAAACCTGTTATCCAGATATTATACCTCCCTCCCTTGAGTAGATGTACTTTCTACAGGATGTGAGCAATGAATGGGTGACCTGTATGAGATGTTTGACAGGAGTTGGAGAAGCAGTACTCACCCAGCCAGTGGTCCCCCAGGATGGCTGTCTAAAACATGATAAAAGCCCACATGGTGGCATTGAAGTCAGGTACAGAGAAGGCTTGGGACGTTGCTCAGACCCTCCTGGATGATCAATATGGGGAAGGAGATGAGAAAAAACGATGTTGACATGCATGACACTGCCTCTGGTTATTAGTGTCCATGATGGTCGGTATCTCCATCGCTCCTAAAAGTAATATGGATCTGATGGCATCATGGGTACAGAACAGCGTTGTGGCAGTAATCCAGTAATATTAACAGTGATTTATACCTCTGGATCCATTCCGCCGGTGAGCTTCTGGTCACCATGGTTCCTCCTACCAACAAGTATGATGTGTCACCAGAACAAAGGAGTGTTCCTTGTTAGTGGCACTTATGACCTGCTGCCCATGCTGTCCACCTATATGAATGAACCACTGAAGATCACTGAGGAGGTAGCTCTGAGAACAGGCCCAGTCATCTGGTGTCTCAGCTCAAGATGTGCTCACCGACCTGTGACATCATGGTGGCTGTGGCACAGAATGATTTACCGGAGTTCAGAAAGCAATCAGAGAATTACTTTAAACCTTTGGAAGTCACAGGTCTGAAGGATACTTTTGAAAATGTTCCCAACACAGATTGTTTCCCAACACTGTCCAACTTCTCGACAAACTACCACCTTACACAGCTTAAAGCCTTAACAGTCAATGTTAAGCAGCCCTTACACACAGGATGTCATATTTTGGTTCAATGTCTAAAAATATACTTCCTGAAGTGTACATGTGATAAATCACTGTCCATGTACTGGATGTTGTTTACTTTACAAGCAGGTAGTAAACAAGGGGTGAACAAAATCAGCAGCCCAGACACAAACTTCTGTTTTGTTTCTTATTTTGGCAGGGGGTTGTGTTAATCAGTTTCTTGATGAAAACTCTGTGGCTGTTCACCTGGTACAGTTTTTATAACCTGCCCCTGCTCTGAACTAATTAAATATCCCACTAAACAGCAATAGCTGAATAGTGCATGCATTTGACCTGCTTGGGAAACTGTAATCCTAATCAGTGAATAAAGAGAATAGTTAATTCATCCATTCATTCAGATATATCCCCTAGTATCTCTGTACAAGTGAAAATATTTAGCAACCTTGAACACTGCATCATGCACTTGGGTTGTAAGTCTCTCTGGATAAGGGAAAGGGAAATTATCTTCAACATCGTATCAGCTTCAGTGACCATTTCACAACAGGTACAAGGTTACGTAGAAACTACTCCTACACACTCACACCAGGCCAATTTAGCTTGATCAATTAACAATGCACTGTGGAAACCAGAGCACCTGGAGTAAACCCATGCACAGATGGGCCAGAATGCCATCTCCACACAGGCAGAGTCGGAGGTCGGGATCTAACTGGGGATGCTGGAGCTGTGAGGTGACCACACTAACTGCTGTGCCACCATGCTGCCCCTCTGTACAAGGGCATCTGCTAAATGCTATTATGGAAATGGGTGATCCATTACCAGTGCCTATATTGCCTGTATGCAGGAGTCTGTGCATCCAGTCTGGTTCCAATGCCATACCATTGGACTTCTTTAGAGAGTAGTGAACTCTTCCATCGAAAAGTCCCAACTGTAGGGTTCCAGGTTATACAATCAGAAGTTAGAAATGCATCACCCCTACTCACCACCCACCTTGAAAGCTCAACAAGAGGATGAACAGAACTCCAGCAGATGCTCACCTGGGATATCGGGATGATGTACTTCAGATAATAGTTATAGGTTCTCAAATGACCCTGACCCATTGCCTCCTGGGAATTTCAGTGGAAATCTGAGGGTAATGCTTGATATATATATATATTTTTTTTTATGGGTTTTTTTAGCAGTATATATATATATATATATATATATATATATATATATATATATATATAGATATATATAAAATTTGTGTAGATGACAAATTAAGGTTATTTATTGCAGAGGATGGTATGATTTAATTTAAGAAATGCCAAACATTGTTTTACAGGGGTGCCCAAATTCCACAAATTTTGTGCAAGCCTGTATCTTAGCCCAATGCATTGAGCTGTGTCTCAGAACACAAAATAGTGCCACTTTCCATGACAGCAAAAAACAGATAATACCTTATTGATCCTGCATTGTGCATCCTTTTAATGCGCACTTCTCCCACCAACCTCTGAGAAAATGGGAGACTGTGACGCTTCATCAATACAATTCACATATCTGACGTTCTGTTTACTTTATTATTATTATCAGAATGATAATTGTGACAGACCTTTAAATCAGCCTTTGTCCTAGTAAATATGATTACTTGAGTAAACAAAGGCAAAGTATACAGATCCTCACGCTTAACGTCACATAATCAAGCTCTAGATATTTACACTACAATTTATATCATAGCTTTTATCAGCCTCAGAAACTAGACAAAACCTGCAAGTGTGCTGATGTAATTAATGATGACCAATAGACTAAAAAGATAATTTAATTTTGCCTACATTTCTGATCATGTGGTGGTTTTACAGGCATGGTGAAACAGCTTGATGTAGACTGGATTTAGTGAGGCACCGGTTGAGGTGGTTGACTGGCATTATGGGCAATGCTACAGCCCTAGGCAGGGTATCATTTCATCTCAGGACATGCATAAGCACACTCACACTGGGACAATTTAGAGACACCAACTGACTGAGCACATGTCTTTTGAATTCAGGAGGTATATTGAGTATTTTGAGGAAATACATAGGGAGAACCTGCAAACTCCACACAGGCCTGGCATCAAACCACTAGCTGAGTTGCTGTTATTATAAATTGATAAGGCAACATTTTGCCAAGCATTTCATAACTGCCTGTTATAAGGTATTGAAATGTGTGTTTATAGAGGTTTCAAATATTCTCAAAATACTTAACTTCTTTATTACATTAAGAAAACTGCATGTTTGCCGCTGTCCCTCCTTAGCTGACAATGTTATACACAAAAGAAAAGGCATTTTATGTCAAGTGTTACAGCATGATGTGCACAAAATACACAGGATGAGTAGTAGTCTTAATCCTGAATGGTCATAGCAGGAATGTGCAGCAAGGTCATACTTATGAAACTGAAACTACTGACCAAACCTGTAGAAAAACAATATCTTATGAATTAACAAAAACAATTATTAGATAGTTCCATTCCAAACACAAACTTTTTATAATCATTTTCAGACTATCGAACATTGAGAACTGACAACAATGTTTCCGTTTGTAAATTCAATCACATTGTTTTATTTTGTGGTTAGCGGACATTAGTTGATCATTTAAATAGGACTTTTAAATAAGTCTGTACTGTCACCTAGTGGTACAACCATGTTATAGCGTTACTGTTAATGGACCCCCACACTGGTAAAACGCCAAGTCTCTCAACTCATCATTATCATCTGTAGTTATATTAATATACTGCATAACTTAATTTTTATATTTAGTTATTGATAAGGTATAGTAGTAACTTCCTTACTTTGACTCTTGATTTAATTACATGTCATTCAATAATATACTGTATTTGGCTTTTAGTAACATTAAATTTACAGACTTTACTTACAACTAATGCTCTCCCACAAAGCGAAAAAAAACAACCAACCCATTACTACCTAAAGGCTTTAGTACCATGTTCACTTCGTTTATCCAAGCATGGGGACTCCTTCAAGACTAAAGGAAAACAATCAAGTCTCTGCACTGTACAGTCATTGAGGTCATGGAATGCACTTCCCTTGTCTGAATGGCTGAGCTTCTTGCTGTCTTCAAAATGCTACTAAAGACTCACCTCTTCTCTCTACACTTAGTGAGGTTGGATAATGAGTTTCCACATGTGAATGATTAAATAACAAATTTTTAACGTTTTTTTTTTTTTTTTTTTTTTACCTGCAACAACTCTGGTATTCTTCTGCTCTAGACCATTTGTGATAGCATGTGATATGAGTAAGTTGGTTAAATAGCATCTGCTAAATGCTGTAAATGTACAATAAAATAATGTAATGTAATAACATTGATTATAGCCCTTTTTCAACCATGTTATTGTATAATAAATAAATAAATACACCTAAAAGGCTTCTGTGTGTCAATTTACCTGCCCCAAAACTGTCCCACCTGCCTTCATAGTGAGTCAAATAGCCTGAACACTTCTGAGGTTGTGAGTTATGTAGTCTGTAGTTCCCGCCAAAAAATTAGAATAGTGCATTATGTAGTAAACGAGGAAACGAGGTCTTTGGTGTTGCCAGTTTATTTTTTATGAAAATAAATGTATTTTTACCGAAATTTTAGGTAATTGGAGCTTGTTTGTATTGTAATATGCTGTGTTTAATAATAAATGCGGTTATTGCAATTTATTTAAATGTTGAAATGGTCAAGAGTTTAAATGGTATGCTCCAGTTCGGTTACCAAATAAGCCAATCAGTCTTCGGGGGTTGGCCTTAATGCTGTGACGCAGGCCGAGGTTTACCCCAGAAGTGGATAAATGCCAATGACCGCTTTTCTACGTTAAAGTGACGTAGGGACTCAAGCTTTTTAAGTAACTGTGCTTTATTGTTATTCATTTATTTCACCCATTTTCCTACAATTCCGTTAAATAATTTTATACATAAAACAAGTGATGTAACTCACTGAAAGAACCATGATACAAAAATGCATCTTTGCAACAAAAAATATACAGATGTCTCGTGCTCTTACAGTTGCCTTGAATACCATGGCTTCTAGCCTCAGAAAGTTTTACTCAGTACTGAGCTACAGTGTGGTGCACAGTTTGCTAAAGTAAAAATAACTTTAATTTTAGGCCTAGAGGCAGCAGCTCTGCATGGTAATTTGATTTGTCCCACAATATCATGGAAAGTCTTCTGAAAGGCTTCCGAAAATAACACTGTGCTGTCTTATAACATAGCCATTTGGGTTTCGTGATTTACCCGAACATTGTATGACTTCATAAATGAGGTGGGAAGAAAGCGGGCTGGAGGTAGCCGCTGGACAGAAACGGATGCAGGAGCGCAGCAGTGGTTGATAATGGCGCGACGCCGGGAGAGTGGAAGATCCCATTCCCGACTGTGAAAGAAGAGAAAGAGTGGAATCCTGCCCCGGCAACACCGCACGCTCCCACACTCGGACTCAGGTCTGAACTCGGAGTTTGCAGGATGTTATCAGCAGCTCCTGGGTTTTGTTTCTTCCACTTTGTCCTGCGGTTCTGGAACCAGATCTTCACCTGTGTCTCGGTCAAACTGAGCGCAAGCGCCAGGTTTAGCCGCTCGCATACGGACAAGTACCGGGTGGAGCGGAACTTGTTCTCCAGCGCCACCAGCTGCTCGTATGTGAAGGCGGTTCTGGCTCGCCGAGGACGCGCGCTGCCGTGATCTGACCGAACCCGGCGGCGGCGGCGCGCAGGATCTTCAGCAGCATTTCCACCATTGCTGTTGCCGCCATCCGGTTCCTCCGGAGTCGAGAGCTGAGAATGTGTGTCGCCGACAGTCGGCCTGGAGTCCACATGAGCTGTACACGGGTCTTCATCTGTGCGTCCACCTGTTACAAACATAACGTCTTATTATACCATACCTGTAAACTTGAATTTAACTCCTGTACAAGTAAGGACTATGGTCAACTTGCCAGAAACTACATTAAAATAGCATGCTTTCACACACAAAGTCCATAGTGTTTGGAAATGGAAGACTTAGATTTCATTAAACTTCATAAGCTGGTAGGTACTCCATGTCGTTTATTACAGAGTTTGAGACTGATAGTAGTTTTATGCAAAAACCAGGGCACCTCTGGTCAAATGAAATTGTAATATTTTGTAAATGGAAAGAAGTTTATGCAAACTTAAATAAGATATTTCGTACAACAAGTTTGAATGCATATATTTTAAACATGAATGGAAAAAGACTAGTGTTTCTTACAACTTAAGAGTCTTGCAGAATCGGAAGTGTGCTCCCTGTAGTTTTTATTATTATTATTATTATTATTATTATTATTATTATTATTATTATTATTATTGTTTCATTACAAAATTAAAACGACATAACTGATAAAGGGTGCTCAAATCTTTGCATAAAACTATCAAACATGGTTCCATGCAGATAAAGTTCTTCAAATTTTGCCTTATTTTGGGCAAGAGATTGCATTGATCCGTTCTAATTTTAGCTCTCCCTTCCCATATACGACATCAAACAAGTTGGAGGTTCTCCATGAATAAATTAATGATTAAATAATTCAACAGATTTGCTTGCTGCTATGCACATTAGGCTATAATAATGTGTGTGTATGTTTTCAGGATTTTTAAAGGAAAAAAGCATAATTTTTCAGTGAATAGCCTATACATTTCAAACAGGTTCAAATAAAGACAAGGTGTAATTCCAGCTGTATGTCCTAAAACAAAAAATTAGTTGATCTCATGCAAGGTATAATTTTTGAGGCTCATTTAAAAATACATAATCTGAAGTTTTTATGGATGTCTAAAGTTAAAAAGGAAAATAAAGCAACATTGCAATAAGCCTGAACAGGGCACTAGTCCACAATACATGCACTCATTCACTCACACAATTTAAAGTATCCAATTAAAAAAAAATGAGTTTGGGAAATGGGAGGAGACCACAAGCACCTATGTGAAATGAGGATATCATGCCAAATTCCACAGCAATGATTGATCACAGGCCCCTAGAACTATCATCTATAGGTCACCTGTGTCACATTTTTTTGCAAATATTGTTCCAATATTGTGGGGTAAAATGATACATTTCTAACAGAAATAGCTAAAACTAGTGACCCTATAAATGAAGATTAATGAATGTATATACCACATGCTAATATGGTCAAATTGTTAATTGATTTTAGCAAATAAGATTTTTAAAGACCAATCTTTTTTAAAGGCCAAATTATACTATTATACTATTATACCTATTACTATTAGACACTGCTATTAATTACTAATATAAGTAATTATGATTAGTGCTATTGCTCTAATATAAAACCTAAATGATTAAAAATATACAACATCGTAGCTGTTGTTTTTAGTGGCCAGTGTAAACGTTGTAGCCTATTGTGAAAAGTCAGAAAGCCATGTCAGCTCAGTTTTATTTTGGTGTTTCTTGTGCCTGTACGTTTCAACAGCCTACAAAGACTACCAAAGAGCATTTGCTGGGCTCTTAACCCTCAACTGGCTCCCCAAAATTTAAAAAGGAGGAAGAAAATCCTCTCACTGTGTATGAGTATGAAGTCAAGTGTGTCAAGTTCCTCTCTTAAATTCAGCCCTGCAGCTTACAGTAAGGGGTTTAGGCCATACACTGAGCAGTGCGTGGTAGATATGAATCAGGAGTCAAGTGTGAGCAACCAAGCAAGGGTTAAGAAGGGGACTTGGCTGGATTGGACTCTAATCCCTTAATTATTTATAAATCACACATCGCTTCAAATGTCATGTCGCGGAAAGAAATCCACGTTAAATCCAGCCTCACCATCTACCCATGACGTCCTAATAGAGTTTCATATTTGTCGGCAAATCGATAAATGTCATCTATTTAAAGGGAAGTTTTAATCGAGCGATATTTGGGACCAGACATGGAAGGGGGTTTGAAGTTTGTAGCTACCTGCAAGGTGCTGGAGGGAGATATGCAGGATCCAGTAATGGGATATCGATCAAAGTCAGCGCGGGCATCCTCAATGGGACGATTTAAACAATTATCTGTCCTCACTGCCCCCATGCCAATCACACACTAAACGGCAGCACGAGGTCCATTGTGATTGAGGAAGGAAACACTGCTTTAGAAATTAGGGGAAGGTCATATGAAGTCGACTTCAACAATGTCTGAAATGGAACAGGCTACTGAACCAAGTGAACGGTGGGTTGCTATAACGACGTACACTGATTTGAAAAACATCTGCTGTAGCCTACAGCTACAATTTTGTTCATTCTTGTACAATGTAAATATGCCGTCGAAAGCATCGTTTAGGTCCAGCTAAATAACGTAATGATGGTAAAATAAGTAGTTGATGTTATCATGCACATGTTATGATGGTTAGTTCAATGCTTATTTTTGAAAATAAAAAGATAG
Organism: Ancistrus triradiatus; assembly: GCA_025084515.1. Lineage (NCBI taxonomy): Eukaryota > Metazoa > Chordata > Actinopteri > Siluriformes > Loricariidae > Ancistrus > Ancistrus triradiatus. The sequence continues at coordinate 20,294 of JAJAGP010001804.1, read as the reverse complement.
AGTCAACTTTTTGGCAATAATGCCTGTGGAAAATAGCTGTATAAACAGCAGGTAATCATGCATTTTCACTATGCTATAACAACGCTGCTGTGCTTGGTTTAATAGTCTGAATTTTATAGCTTATATAATTTGAATAACAGAGAGGGGCATGTTCACTTACCTTTGTCCTTATTGATACGTATTGACTTAGTGGGAGAGGAAGCTTCTCTGTCGTCAGGTGATCTGCTTCCAAACTCTGTGCTCTCAACGTGTGTCTGGCTGTCCGCTTTGGAAAGTCCGTCTTGCTTTTTACGAGTGAACTTTTGAGGGTCCAAAATGTCCATGATGGAAAACGAAATTCTGGGGCCAGACGTTGTTTTCTTCTGGTGTTCAAACATCTTGAGAGGTCGCGCGCTATCCAGAAGACACCAGTGTACTCTGGCAAGAAAATCGGGTGGCTGGTGGTAATGTCGAAGCCTGTTGTCCAGCGTAAGATTGATGGATGCGGTGCGTGCTGCTGGAGTCGCAGGTGCGCTTTAACTGCGCTCTCTCTCAACTGCGTTCAAAGAGCCGCGCTCTCTGACACACCACGTGATCCCCAACCCGCTCGATCGCTCTTAATTGGCTTAATAGAGCATCACTTAAACGCCTACTCATTTAAATCAATAAAATGTTTAGCTCCACTGGGAGGTCGGTTGGACATTTAAATCCATCAACAGACACCAAGTAAAGATCAACTTTATTAGCTGACCCCAACTTAATAGTCATAACTGCTACATTCTTTATGATGAAAGATAACCCTTACTTTGTCATCAAAAGTTGTTTATGCATTTCAACAATTTCCATGAAGTTTAGTTATGTACTTTAATGAAGTTTCTTATGACTTTATATGGACATAAATCGAATCAGTTCACATGGCCCTTATTTTTTCACAAACAGTTTTATTTAAATGTTGTCAAAAAAGAACTGAAATGTGTTTTTTTGACTATCATTGAACCAGGAGAGTGAGTGGGCCTCTTGATAATATACATGGGCAAGGAGTTAATCTTAAGCATTGTTGACAATAAAACATTGCTATGAATTCAGTACGTCTGGAACAATATCTCAAGACAGTAAACACTATACTGTGCTGCCCGATGTCAAATTAAAGTCTTCATGTTTTTCTACATTAAAAGATACAACTTCTGTTGGAAACAAACTTTAACATGACATATGTCTGCAAATTTTAATGTACCATAAAGTCATTTAATTTCTGAGACCTTACCCTCGTCAGTCTTCAGGAAAGGTGTCTAGACAGTTCATTGATTGATTCATTCATTCATTTTCATACCCGCTTAATAAAATTCACAGTCTTGTTGAGCCTGCCCTAACTTGCAGCACAGGGGGCAGGAGGAGAATCAGCCCTTGACAGGACATCAGTCCATCTCAGGCCACGCACATACACACACAAACAGACGTATACACACACACATAAAGACACATAAACACACATACAAACACACATACAAACACATTCACTCAGACTGGGACACATTAGAGACACCAAAACTTTACTGTACAAAAACAAGCCTTATGTTAACCATGTCCTGAAACGGCGTCAATTTCTCTGGGCTTGGAGGTACAGTAGGGCAAAAAAGTATTTAGTCACCACTGAGTGCAAGTTATCCTACTTAGAAAGATGAGAGAGGTCTGTAATTTTCGTCATAAGTACACTTCAACTATGAGAGACAAAATGAGAAAACAAACTCCAGGAAATCACATTGTAGGATTTTTAAAGAATTTAATTGTAAATTATGGTGGAAATTTGGTCAATAAATTTGGTTCAACTCAATACTTTGTAACATAACCTTTGTTGGCAATGACAGAGGTCAAACGTTTCCTGTAAGTCTTCACCAGGTTTGCACAAACTGTAGCTGGTATTTTGACCCATTCCTCCATGCAGATCTCCTCTAGAGCAATGATGTTTTGGGACAACATGGACTTTCAACTCTCTCCACAAATTTTCTATAGGGTTGAGGTCTGGAGACTGGCTAGGCCACTCCAGGCCCTTGAAATGCTTTTTACAGAGCCACTCCTTCGTTGCCCGAGCGGTATGTTTGGGATCATTGTCATGCTGGAAGACCCAGCCACGTTCCATCTTCAATGCTCTCGCTGATGGAAGGAGGTTTTGGCTTAAAATCTCACGATACATGGCATTCATTCTTCCCTTAACACGGATCAGTCGTCCTGTCCCCTTTGCAGAAAATCAGCCCCAAAGCATGATGTTTCCACCCCCATGGTGCAACTCAGCATTATTCTTCCTCCAAACACCGTGAGTTGAGATTTTACCAAAAAGTTCTATTTTGGTTTCATCTGACCACATGATATCCTCCCAATCCTCTTCTGGATCATCCATATGCTCTCTGGCAAACTTCAGACGGGCCTGGACATGTACTGGCTTAAACAGAGGAACACGCTTGGCACTGCAGGATCTGAGTGCCTCGCGGCATAGTGTGTTACTGATGGTAGTCTTTGTTACTTTGGTCCCTGCTCTCTGCAGGTCATTCATCAGGTCCCTCCGTGTAGTTCTCGAATTTTTGCTCACCGTTCTCATGATCATTTTGACCCCACGGGATGAGATCTTGCATGGAGCCCCAGATCGAGGGAGATTATCAATGGTCTTGTATACTTATAAAATACGAAATACTTATAAAAATACAAATACTTATTTTCCACCATGATTTACAATGTGATTTTCTGGATTTTGTTTCTCATTTTGTCTCTCATAGTTGAAGTGTACCTATGATGAAAATTACAGACCTCTCTCATCTTTCTAAGTAGGGGAACTTGCACTGTATATATAATGGGGCAAAAAAGTATTTAGTCAGACACTGATTGTGCAAGTTAGTTAGAAAGATGAGAGATGTCTGTAATTTTCATCATAGGTACACTTCAGTCACATTATAGAATAAAAAAAAATTAATTGTAAATCATGGTGGAAAATAAGTATTTGGTCACCTGCAAACAAGCAAGATTTCTGGCTCTCACAGACCTGTAACTTCTTCTTTAAGAAGTTCTTCTGTCTGCCACTCGTTACCTGTATTAATGGCACCTGTTTGACCTCGTTATCTGTATAAAAGACACCTGTCCACAACCTCAAACAGTCAGAGTCCAAACTCAACCATGGCCAAGACCAAAGAGCTGTCGAAGGACACCAGGAAGAAAATTGTAGACCTGCACCAGACTGGGAAGAGTGAATCTACAATAGGCAAGCAGGTTGGTGTGAATAAATTAACTGTGGGAGCAATTGTAAGAAAATGGAAGACATACAAGGCCATTGATAATCTCCCTTGATCTGGGGCCCCATGCAAGATCTCATACCGTGGGGTCAAAATGAACATGAGACGATGAGCAAAAATCCCAGAACTACACGGAGGGACCTGATGAATGATCTGTAGAGAGCTGGGACCAACGTAAAAATGCTACCATCAGTAACACACTACACCGAGAGGAACTCGGATCGTGCAGTGCCAAGCGTGTCCCCCTGCTTAAGCCAGTACATGTCCAGGGCCGTTTGAAATTTGTCAGAGAGCATATGGATGATCCAGAAGAGGATTGGGAGAATATCATGTGGTCAGATGAAACCAAAACAGAACTTTTTGGTAAAAACTGAACTCGTAGTGTTTGGAGGAAGAAGAATGCTGAGTTGTATCCCTAAAACACCAGACCTACTGTGAAGCATGGGGGTGGAAACATCATGCTTTGGGGCTGATTTTCTGCAAAGAGGACAGGACGACTGATCAGTGTTAAGGGAAGAATGAATTGCGTATTGTGAGGCCATGTATTGTGAGGTTTTAAGCCAAAACCTCCTTCCATCAGTGAGAGCATTGGAGATGGTAACGTGGCTGGGTCTTCCAGCATGACAATGATCCCGAACACACCACTCGGGCAATAAAGGAGTGGCTCCGTAAAAAATATTTTTAATTTCCTGGAGTGGCCTAGCCAGTCTCCAGACCTCAACACCATAGAAAATGTGTGGAGGGACTTGAAGGTCCGTGTTGCCCAGCGACAGCCCCGAAACATCACTGCTCTAGAGGAGATCTGCATGGAGGAATGGGCCAAAATACCTTCACCGCAAACCTGGTGAAGACTTACAGAAAATGTTTGACCTCTGTCATTGCCAACAAAGGTTACGTTACAAAGTATTGAGTTAAAAGTAAGTCAAAGTACTGAGCTTTTATTATTGACCAAATACTTATTTTCCACCATAATTTACAATTAAATTCTTTAAACATCCTACCATGTGATTTCCTGGATTGTTTTTTCTCATTTTGTCTCTCATAGTTGAAGTTGACCTATGATGAAAATTACAAGTAGGAGAACTTGCACAGTCAGTGGCTGACTAAATACTTGTTTTTATAAATATACAATGCATTTGGAAAGTCTTCATACCCTTTAACTTTTTCACATTTTGTTATGTTATGGACTTAAATTAAATGGTTAAACTTTGTGGCTAAAATGAAACAAAATTATGAGAGGATTGGTTGGAGAAGGTTACAAAAAAAGTTCACGGGTGCCTTCATAATTCTTAAATGAAAGAAAGTTTGGAACAACCACGACTCTTTCTATAGCTGGCCGCCCCACCAAACTACATAAGTGGGGGAGAAGGGCCTTGATAAGAATGGTGACCAAGAATGGTCACTCTTCTTGAGTTTCAAAGATCCTGTGTGCAGATGGGTGAAACTTCCAGAAGGTCAGCCATCACTGCAGCACTCCACAATCTGGGTTTTATGGCATGGGTGTTTAATTTTTTCATCAGACCAGAGAATCTTGTTTCTCACAGTCTGAGAGTCTTTTAGGTATTTTGTTGTTGTTGTTTTTTTTTTTTTTTGCAAACTCCAGGTGCATTTGTCTTTTATTGAGGAGAGGCTTCTGTCTGAGTATAATATGACTAGGTGCCCAGACATATGACAACACCAATATTCTGAGACCACTAGTTAAAATCCTTAAATCATTCACAAACAAAAAGCTTGATGTAATGTACAAAGGTTATGCTTCCATTAAAATTATTATCCATCAACAGGGATTTAGGTACAATTTTTGTTCTCAGCAATGTGTATAATTGTCATGTTTCATCCTTAAGCACTGTCTGGTTAGTTATGACCACATTAGTAATGTCTACAGGTCTGCTAAGGTGTGGATCAATGCACTCAGAAGGTGTCCAGTACTGATAAAATAGCTCACTGATGCATGGCCTCACTAAAGAATAAATTAAATTGTGTGACTGTCCCAACGAGCTCATTACTACAGTCATGGTTAAGACAGCGTGGTGGTTTCATATTATGTTGCCTCTTTCCCTTCAGGGGGATAATACTATTAACACCATATGTTAGTTTCTGACTGACTAACAGGGGTTAGAATTACAGTATTACAACAGAACTAGTATTACGACATCTCTAACAGTTTTTAAATTATTTTTAGGAGCCTCGGTGTAACATCTTTTCAGACCCCTGCCCCTAGCCCCTGCTAGTGATAGAGTATTCAATACTAACCTCATGCCATGTACCATGATGCCAAATGCTTATTGATTTTTAATGTTTTACAACTTTGCCTAATTAAGGTTAACTAAGATCACAGGCTTTTAACCCTAACCCAGAAGCCCACACACCCAGAGAAACACACAGAAACTGAGGTGCTAAAAGGTATATATCATCTAATTGCAAAGAGAGTGCGTAAGCAGCAAATGCACTTTGGCAGATGTCAATAGTTCATCTTTCCCACTTTCATTACTTTCCACATTTTCATATCCTACTCCATGTGCTTCTGTTCTGTCTTGTCTTGTTGCCCAGAGTGTATTTCTCTTGATTGTCATGTGGGATATGAACCAGTCTCATCCAGACTGAGGCTGCTGTTTGTCACCATTAGCATATGTAAGACCAGTAACTGTGAGAGCTCCATATGAATGAGCTCTTAATGGTGGTTTATAACTTCCTTTCAGTGGCCCGCACCGCACGCACGTGTGTTTGCACAGGTTAAGGACACAAAAGTGTGTCAGAGTGACAATGCAGGCACAGGTAATGCTAGCACAAAAGTTGCAAGGAAAAAGGAGGGAACCTACAAAAAGGAGCAGCTGCTGGGGGCACTAATGTCCACAGAGATACTCTCTAGGCGGTGGAGATCTGAGAAGCTCACAGAAAGGGAGCATGGGTGCCTGGGGAGGAAGCATACTTACGGACAAACACTCCTGCTGGTCCTCCATTCTGACCTCTATATAATCAGCAGTGCACCAGGAAGACTGAAGCAGTCTACTAAACATTGCGTAATTTGTGTAATGGCAGTAAAGTGGTTTTCTTTGTCTCTCTGTGTGCCCTCTGTTCATGTCCAAAGCTTGCCTGGACAAAAGAATCTGTTGTCTTGGTCATCTGTAGTCTGAAATCTCAGAACACGAAACCCAGCATGAACTTTGAAAGAAAGACATGCATATGTCCTACAGACAGAACATGCAGGACTCAAAGACAATACACAGAGAGATAAATGAGATGGAATATATGTTATAGCAAGAAACAACAGTTCCACAATATTAGAAGAATCAATACATACCAGCAAGGTCTCACACTTATGTATCTTTTAAGTTAGGGTCAGGAACAAGTTTAGTGTTTGAAACATTTCTTACTACTTAATATACAGGTTTGCAACGTTTAATATCCATCCGATCAATGTCCGTCCGTGTGTGTGTGTGTGTGTGTGTGTTTAACTACCTTACTGGTTGTGTGCTCATTAGCTCACGTTTGGACTAGAGACTGTTCACTTGACATATTTACGGGCTTTTTCTTGTGCAAGTTACTCTTGTTTATGTGTATGACATTTTGCTACCTATTTGTAACAATGGGCGGCACAGTGGTGCAGTGGTTAGCACTGTCGCCTCACAGCAACGAGATCCCCGCTTTGATCCCGACTCTGGGCTCTGCCTGTGTGGAGTCTGCATGTCCTCCCCGTGTCTGCATGGGTTCCCTTCGGGTGCTCTAGTTTCCTCTTTGACAATGAGCAGGATCCACTTAAAATTGCTTTCGAGTCCATCTTAGAATCCATGGGTATCACTCAGAATGTGATGGGACCAACCCACCGCTGTAATCATACTTTAGATCTAATATTAACATTTGGTATCAATATAGATAACCTGATGTTTTCCCCGCAAAGTGATTCGATTTCAGATCAATATCTTTTAGTATTTGAGCTATCTCTAATAAATAAAATCCTTCTGCCTCGTTATCACACCAAGCGCACTATCACATCTGCTACTCCAGCTGTGTTTATTAAAAACCTACCAGACTTGAAATTTAATACACCTACAGAGATCAATCATCTTGAGTGTGTAAATGACCAATTAGAATGTGTGCTTCCCTCAACCCTGGACACGATTGCTCCTGCTAGGGTCAAACACATTAGGGAAAAAAGGCTAGCACCATGGTAAAATGACAACACCCGTACCTTAAAGCAAAGAACACGGCACCTAGAGCGCAAGTAGAGACATAGTAAATTGGAGGTGTTTAAGATTGCTTGGAGGGACAGCATGGCAGAGTATAAGCATGCCCTCACTAAAGCTAAAGCTGCATACTTCTCTTCAATCATAGAGAAAAATAAGAATAATCCAAGATTTCTCTTTAATACAGTCTCCAAATTAACAAAAAACCCGACAGAAAGTGACTCTCCCGTTCTGTGTAATTTTAACAGTAATGACTTCATGACTTTCTTTAATGATAAGATAGAAAACATTAGGCATAAAACTCACTGCTCATCGCATCACCAAACTATTCAGCCACCTTCCAGATGCAGCACTAGTTAAGACATCTGTTTAATGAGCTGTAAATCAAGATTAAAATATTTTACCCCAATTACTAATACTGAACTATCCGCACTGATCAGCTCGTCTAAGCCATCAACATGTTTATTAGATCCAATTCCTGCACGTTTACTCAAACAAGTATTACCTAGTGTTATAGAGCCAGTGTTAGTTATTTTAAATTCATCCCTTACCTTTGGTTATGTGCCCAAATCCTTTAAGTCTGCTGTTATCAAACCACTGATTAAAAAGCCAATCTTGACCCTTGTGTGATATCTAAGTATAGACCAATTTCAAATCTACCATTTCTGTCCAAAATCTTAGAAAAAGCCATCTATCAGCAGCTCTGCATTTACCTCCAAAGGAATGAAATTTTTGAAACATTTCAGTCTGGTTTCAGGCCCCATCATAGTACTGAAACAGCATTAATTAGGGTACTAAATGACTTGTTAATGTCCTCAGATAAGGGATGTGTTTCTTTTCTTGTTCTGTCAGATTTAAGTGCAGCATTTGACACTATAGATCATGATGTTTTACTAAACAGACTAGAATATATTGTAGGTATTAAGGGATCAGCACTTTCTTGGTTTAAAGTTTGTTCATATGAATAATCTAAGGTCTAAGCCCTCAAAAGTGAAGTATGGCATGCCTCAGGGGTCAGTGCTAGACCCGCTTTTATTCTCTCTGTACATGCTGCCATTAGGCTCAGTTATTCGTAAACATGGCATTAGTTTCCACTGCTATGCAGATGATACACAGCTGTACATATCAGCCAAACCTAATGACAGCCTTACAATCAACAAAATTGAGGACTGTGTAAAGGAAATAAAAGATTGGATGTTATTTAATTTTCTCTTACTTAACTCAGATAAAACTGAGGTTTTATTACTGGGACCCAAGGCTTTGAGAGACAGGTTGGCTACATCTATCCTAAATCTAGATGGCTGTCCAGTATTGCCCAGTCCGTCTGTAAAAAACTTAGGGGTCACATTTGATTCAGATCTCTCCTTGGATGCGCACATTAGCAGCAGCACTCGAATTGCTTTCTTTCAATTACGTAATATCGCTAACTTAGAAATATCCTCTCTTTTTAATGATGCGAAAAACTTGTCCATGCGTTTTATAAACCTCAAGGTTGGATTACTGTAACGGCCTTACTTGCTCTTAGTTAATCTATAAAATAAACTTCAGTTAGTTCAGAATGCAGCTGCCCAAGTGCTTAACTCGAACTAGGAAAATTTGATCATATCAACTCCTGTTTCTAATCATCACTGCACTGGTTACCAGTCAAATTCCGCATTGATTTACAAAAATACTTCTTATAACTTATAAAGCTCTACATGGCCCTGGGCCCCACACATTATCTGAGTGACCTCTTAGAGTTTTACAATCCAACTCGTTTCTACTTCCGTTCGCAGGGGGTGCAGGACTTTCTTTAGTTCTAGAATAAAAAAAGTCACAGCAGTGGGAAAGGCTTTCTCATTACATGGCCCCCCAAAAACTATGGAATAAACTTTTCCCACCTTTCGTTCGAGGATTCAGGCACCCTCCCAAAAGTTTTAAGGTCTAGGCTAAAGACAGCTTATTTACGCAGCTTTTGACTAGATTTTAGACCAGGATGCATTGGGCTTGGGTTGCTGAGGCCGGAGTCTGAAGTCATGTCTGGCCCTGCCTGCCTTGTCCGCTTGCCGGGGACTTGTCGGGTGGGGCGGTCTGACTATGAACTAGGCTTGGGTCCTCGTGATCTTGACTCATGCAACCCTTGCCTTAGAATAAGGGCCAGAGCTGGGGGGTTCATAGTCAAGAGTCTTATGTGATCAGAGACGTTTTGGGTTGCTGTCTTCTGGCCGCTCGTGGGGTTGCCAATGTCTCATGTGATCCCTCTTGGCTGTTGTTTCCTTCCCAGTTCTCCTCTTTCTAGCTTTCTAAGCTATGCTGCTATAGGAGCTAATTGCTGCCGGGGGGGGGGGGGTCTCATGCTATACACTTGGCATCAGTGATTGGGACATGGCATCAGTGATTGTTAATAAAAAACACTGTGCTCTTAATCAATAAAACTAATTACATTTCTGTTTCTTCTCCGAGCTGTGTTTCCGGCAGTTCCGGCCCCACACCACATGATGTACATCTGATGGAGACTCCACTGTGCATAATTCACATTTTTATTTCGACCATTGACTCCATGATTTTAGTTTCGCATCTTAGATTTTATCATCATACCCGGGCAGGGGGCCACTTAATGGGACAATGTGAATACTTCACATTTATTTGAACTTTGACTCCATGACTGTAGTTTCGCTCTTAGATTTATCATCATACCCGGGCCACTTAATGTCGACTGTGCCACAATACATTCACATTCTATTCGAACTTTGACTCCATGACTTTAGTTCGCTCTTAGATTTATCATCTACGCCGCCCAAAGGAGGTTGGGTCCCTTTTTGAGTCTTGGTCCTCCCAAGGTTTCTTCCTAGAAAACTACTGGGGAGTTTTTCCTTGCCATGTCGCCCTAGGCGCGCTCAATTTGGGATTGGACGTAGTTATTCGGAGATAATCTAAAACTTGTTAAAGTTGCTTTGAGGACAATGCTCCCATTGTAAAAAGCGGATACTTATAAAATAAATCTGACTTGACTTGACTCTTGACTCCCACATTCCGAGGGCGTTGTTATGTTAACTGGGTTTTTCTTTAAAAATGCCCTTAGTGTGTGAAGGTGTGTATGAGTGTGTGAGTGCACTCATGGGTTGGAGAGAAAGGACCTCGTGACCTACTACTCTGTGGAAAACCATCACAGTGAAAAACTGGATCAGTATAGAGAATCTATACCAGAATTTTGATGCTTGAAAGTTTGTGAAAAAACCCTTTTTTAAAATTTTCTAAAAATTTTTCTATTAATCTCTGCATAAAATATGCACCTAAAACATCATCAGATTTTCACCACAAGTCCTTTCCTAAAAGGAGATAAAGAGGAGCCAGTTTAAAAAAAATGAGACAAAAATTATGTATACTTGGTGGTAGTTTTTTTCTTATTGAGGAAAATGATTCCATATTACATATTAGTGAGTGGCAAAAGTATGTGCACCTTTTGCTGTCAGTATTTTTTCTGGTGTGACCCCCTGTGCAGCAATAACTGCAACTAAACGTTTCCTGTAACTGTTGATCAGTCCTGCACACCGGCTTGGAGGAATTTTAGCCCATTTCTCCGTACAGAACAGCTTCAACTCTGGGATGTTGGTGGGTTTCCTCACATTAACTGCTCACTTCAGGTCCTTCCACAACATTTCGATTGGATTAAGGTCAGGACTTTGACTTGGCCATTCCAAAACATTACCTTTATTCTTCTTTAACCATTCTTTGGTAGAATGGCTTGTGTGCTTAGGGTGTTTGTCTTGTTGCATGACCCACCTTCACTTGAGATTCAGTTCATGGACAGATGTCCTGACATTTTCATTTTGAATTCTCTGATATAATTCAGAATTAATTGTTCCATCAATGATGGCAAGCCATCCTGGTCCAGATGCAGCAAAACAGGCCCAAACTATGACACTACCACCCCCGTGTTTCACAGATGGGATAAGGTTCTTATGCTGGAATGCAGTGTTTTCCTTTCTCCAAACATAAAGCTTTTCTTTTAAACCAAAAAGTTCTATTTTGGTCTCATCCGTCCACAAAACATTCTTCCAATATGCACACCATTGTTGTTCAGTGTTCTTCTGATGGTGGACTCATGAACATTAACATTAGCCAATGTGAGAGAGGCCTTCAGTTGCTTAGAAGTTACCCTGGGGTCCTTTGTGATCTCACCAACTGTTAAAAGCCTTGCTTTTGGAGTGATCTTTGTTGATCGACCACTCCTGGGGAGGGTAACGATGGTCTTCAATTTTCTCCATTTGTACACAATCTGTCTGACTGTGGATTGGTGGAGTCTGAACTCTTTACAGATGGTTTTGTAACCTTTTCCAGCCTGAAAAACATCAACAACTCTTTTTTTGAGGTCCTCAGAAATCTCTTTTGTTCGTGCAATGATTCACTTCCACAAATGTGTTATGAAGAACAGACTTCTTTAAATAAAACAGGGTGCCCCCTCACACCTGATTGTCATCCCATTGATTGAAAACACCTGACTCTAATTTCCCCTTCAAATTAACTGCTAATCTTAGACATTCACATACTTTTGCCACTCAGTATTATGTAATGTTGGATCATTTTCCTCAATACATAAATGACCAAGTATAATATTTTTGTCTCATCTGTTTAACAGGGTTCTCATTATTTACTTTTAGGACTTGTGTAAAAATCTGATGATGTTTTAGGTCATATTGATGCAGAAATGTAGGAAATTCTAAAGGGTTAACAAACTTTCAAGCACCACTGTATGTCAGTATAATCATATATACTTATAATCAGTATAAGTATCTACGGAATATCCAAGGGTCGGATGCGATTGAATACAAAGAATGAATGAATGAATTTGTAACAATGGCATTCATATCTGTGTGTGTGTGTGTGTCTGTCCTATAGTAAGTAGTACTCTTTTGTTTTTCCACCCACTACCTGTATATTCTCTCTAACCTATATAAACTGGTTCACATTCACTCGTTGAGTCTCTGTTTCATCTGGCTGATGTTCCGTAATGCTGTCTATCAATGCATTTTTGGCTTCCATCAAACAAAAGTGGTAGGTCCATCATACTATTCTCTTAAGTGCTACGGCTTTCCCCTACACAGGGTCATAACAGTACATTGCTATATTTTCTATAATTATCGTGAATTTCCATACATTAAAAATGCTGTGCCATTAGGGATGCTGTGTAGATGGTAGCGTTCCACACATGTTTTCAGCGATATCTCTGATGCATTTATGTATCGTTTGCACGTAGTTTTCTTGTGAAAATACCCTTTATATTTACATTACAGTAGCATAAAAAGACTACGTGGCTATGGTAATGTCCAATGAATGTCTATTTCGGTCAAAGTCCTGTTTCACAGAACATAATGCGGCCATTAAAAGGTGCATACCTGTATATGGAATCATCTTACTGTTACATCAAACCACATACAACATTTCACAAGCCCAGGGTTAATAAATGCATTTAAATTGTGTCAATAAAATAATTGAAACGTCATGGTCTAGAAAGTATCTCGGGAGTGTTGAAAATGTTGCTTAAAGAATCTTGATGATGATTATGTACATAACTATTAAAGAGGTGTTTTTAAACATGACTGGAAGCCATGTACAGACTCTTCTGCAGCTCTCTGTGAATGTGCAGGGATGTTTCAGAGCACTGAGTCAGGTGCAAGGTCGGTTGTATTGCCCCATAATTGTCCTAGCAACCCTAGCTGATCAGCAGTGGCTCTAATGAGGGCTCACCGCAGCGTCCGGGATGGCTGAGTGCCTTTGCCAGATGCTGACATGGAGCAGATGTGGAAAGTCACTGAGCGATTTGTTAAAGGGCCGCATCATTGCAGGAGAGGGTAATTGCACCAGGGGACTATGTCATTCACTCACTAACAGACCACCACTACTGCCTGCACCCACACAAAATCACAGGTAAAGGTCAGTTCACTGATTCCAATAACTATAGTGAAGAGATTTATGAAGAGGGATACCCTTTAGTGGTAATGACATAGGAATAGAGTGAGGAAACAGTCATTGATCTCTGTAGCTGTCCGATAGCCATGTAAAACAGACATGTACTCTGGAAAACTCATTGTACTTTAGCCTTCAGTCTTTGAAAACTTTTCAAGATACTGTTAAATGATACTGGTTTCTGTCATATTAGAGACAGTTTTCCACTCATGGCTTGTGTTAGGTGACTGTAGATCCACAGTACAATGTGTAATTATCAGTGTTGAAACAGACCGGTTGACACCAGGCATAAATTCAGGGCTTGTGTAGAATGACATCAAACATCTTTAAGTGGACAGTCCAAAGTGCTCTGTTTGTATACAAACAGCCACAGAAATCATTTCCACCTGCATGGGATCCTGGGATATGGGCTTGAGCAGATGTGAGGTTTTGTCCATCAACGTTTACCTTAACTGCTCATTGCTCTCAGAAGGTCGTGTCATAATTCATTAACTCCTAATGAGTCCTGCAGGGCCACCTGCATGCCTCTCTTTGATTGTCCATTAAATTACAAGTGACTCTCACACTCACTGGCCCCAACAATGAAGATGTATTCTCTACGTAAAGGAGAGGCCTATTAGTTACATTGTTTAAATAGCCCATTTTAAAGCCAGGGTAGGCTAACTTTATGAAGGGCAATTAAGCACTAAGCATAATTGATAATTCATCCTCTTTACAATTACAAAATATAAATAGTTTGTCTGGGATTAATGGTTATGGGTGTTTAGAGGGTATGAGGCATGGGAGAATTGCCTAAGCATGTCTGATTGACTGAAAGGAGGCAGAGCTGGATTCATCCCTATTTAGCAATGAAACAGATTGTGTTTGTCCTTTTTACATACAGCGCTTCACTCTCTGCTACCCTCCCTGCTTATCCTTGCTGTCCTTGGTGCTCATTTAATCAAATTTCCAGTCCTAAAATTGATGGTACCTCTGCTTAGTCTGTAGATTCAGTAAACCATGTTTTGTGATCAGATAACCGTGTTTTGACTGAATTTGAAATAACAAAGACTTATTTTTTCTGAAACAATTCCATTGTGGGAAAAGTGTTTTGTGGATAACAACAACTACAACATCCACAACAACAATAACAGAACAACAATACTACTACTATTACTACTACTACTACTACTAATAATAATAATAATAACAGTAATAATAATAATTATTATTATTATTATTATTATTATTTTATCTATAGCACCTTTCATACAAGTGACAATTTTAAATTGCTTTACTAGACAGAAAATGATAGGAATCAAATAAAAAGATGATTAATAGGATGAATGCAGCTGTAAATGAACATGTCAGTGTGTGGTATGGTTTTAATGGCAATAAAGGAAAACTCACCTTGGTGACTGATCATCTAGGGATAAAAAAGGAATCCAAACACATGGATACATTACCTAATACAAGCCCACTGTTCAGATTCTGAATACAAGAACACTTTCAATATTAACACACCTAACATGAGAGAAGTATTTAAACTTCTAAATACAGTCTCTGCTATAATTATTGGCACTTGAGGTAAGGTAAGGATGTGTACTAGGGTTATTAGAAACTCACTCTTTGGGGAGTTGGCTTAATCTTACAGAGAAAATAATTAGAAAGATCTAACCTTAATTTGAAGTAAATTTATTCTCCATTTTACTCTCTGAAAAGAAAAAAAAATTAATTAAACAATGTTGAATTTAGATTTTGACTTTATGATGAGCATTTGTATGACTTAGAGAGGATAACACATTTTGGTGTGGATCTTCTGTAGGCTACAACAGAACCGCATGCCCAGGGTCATTCAGCAGTGCCTGTATGGTGAACACGATGTCTAAGATTAGGATTAGTCCAAAATGATTAGCTGATGCAGTTAAACATTTCTTTAATTTTTCTTTTTCTTTTTTATTATTTTGTATTTTGTGTAAAGTTGCATTTTGAATGCAGCTGATAGTTGATAACTGCTAGCTGATTACCTGTTTGAAATCACATAATTCTTTATTTCTTTTTTTACCTCATTACTAGCTCTAAATTGTCTCTGTCTCAATTTTTTTTGGAATTTGCTGCAGGCCTGAAATGCAGGAATGGATGTTTTTTTAACAAATGAAATGAAGTTGACCAGAGAAAAACTGAAATATATGTCAAAGGAAATGTAAGGAACATTTTCCATACTGTCCCAACTTTTTCCAATTTAGGGTACACAGGTTACTTGCTAAATGCTGCATTTAGGTCTAAGATGACGTTAAGTAAATGTCACATATGATGACAATGCAGGAGCTACAACAGTAAAAATATAGTACAGTGCAGTAATTTGTGTGGAGAGCTAAGATGGCCATTTCCAGCATACAGAAATTAATTACAGGACCAGTCTATGGTTAGCCTTTTCAAATTCTGAAACAAACTGATTCATGTCCATTTCTTGATGGTTTTCTTGTGTGCCAAAAGTCTTGTTTCCCTGAATGCAACATTGATCTACCACCACTAACATTGAGCATGATCTACCACCCAAATAGTACCTGATCTGTGGTGGTTCTGACCACAAGAGAACAGAGTAAAGATGAATAACAAAGTATGTAGAGAAACAGATGGACTACAGTCTGTAAATGCTTCTATATGGTAACCAGAACTGATAAAGTGGACAATGAGTGTAGAAACAAGGACGTGTGCTTAATATGTCAGGGATCAGTGAGTATATATTCTATTTGCTCAAAATTGCTGATAGAAAGGCTACAGTAACTCAAATAACCATTTGTTACAACTGAGGTATCATGAAAAGAATCAGTAGATGATCTCCCAATAGGTCTCCCCTGACTCAATTACTGCCAATCATGTTTCCATGTGATGCTCCACCTGGCCAGAAGGAACTACCGAAACTCAAGACAGGGTCCCTGTGGTGGCGGGCCAATGTATTAGACTGCTCTGCTACTCTCAGCAACCCGTTGTCTCTCAAAACCCTCATTCAGTTGGATGTGACTGTTTGTTTGTTTATTTGGTTTATTTAACATCATTTTCAGCATCAATGGCTAGCAACGGCTATCTATAGCAGACACAAGGTTACATCGATATACAAGGTTACTTTGAAACTAGCCATACATACTTAGATTGGGCCAATTCAGCATAACCAATTAACAAAAAGCCTTTTTTTGGACTGTGGGAGGAAACTAGAGCAGCCTTAGTAAACCCGGCCATGGGGAGGATATGTAAACTCCACACAAGCAGATTCTTAGGTCTTAGGGATCAAACCGCGGATACTGGAGCTGTGATGCAAACGGACTAACCACTATGTCACCAAATGTGACTGACCACAATTCCGATGTGACTTAAGGTATACCTATACATTATTTAGACACTCACTCTTAGACATTTAATATGACACATCAGTTCTAATTCCAATCTTCTGGTGAAACTCAAAGTTTTAAACTCTGGTAATTCCTCCGAAATTCACAGTAATCAGTAATAGTTACAAAAAAAAAAAAAAAAAAAGCTTAAAACCAATTTCTGACCAAAATACAAATGAACAAAGAACACTCATAGACTGATAGGTGTTTAAGACCCAGTGGTTTTATCTATTAATCTGTAAGTTGGTTACAGTAAAAGTTGTTGATGGTCTGTGTGTCCTGTGTTGAACAGAGGTCAAGATGTTGAGAGAGGTTTGTATGTGGGAAGAAATGTCATGTTGAAATGTGATGCAGAATATCTTAATGTGCTGTAAAAATAATAATAAATAATTTGTGATCTGGAAAATCAGTGACATCATATTAAATGTTATTCAACTGAACACCAGTGATAATTTATATCAAAATGAGTTTTTAGATCATGGCTAGTGTATATAACGTAGAGAGGATAAGTGTGCCAAGGCTGTCAGCTGGGCTAAAACAATGTTTTTAAATTTTAAAGAAGAACAAAACTTTAAAAGACATTAAAATGTACCATACATTAAATAAACTACATACCATAATCTATATAATAAAATACATTAAAGTGAACTTACCATAATCTATATAATGAATTAGATTAAAGCAAGGAAATCTTACCATAATCAATATAATAAACTTCATTAAAGTAATTTTATCATAATCTATGAAAAAACTATCTAAAAAATTATCTACAGAATCAACACGACTATCCTTTACCATCCAACCAAGTGATTCATAAAACCAAGTTTATGAATCACTTGGTTAGATGGTAAAGGATATTTGGTTCAGTGGGCCTGGTCGTCTGGAAGAACGCTGAACCAATGGAGTCTGCAGGGTCTGAGTGTCGCTGGACTCAAAAGGATGAAAGCGTCCATCCTCTCACTCCCTTGTAGGTCCTGGACACCTTTGTTTGCTGCAAAGCACACCAAAGGGTGCAGAGCAATTGAATATCTTTTCAAAGTTCATGATATTTGGTTATTAGGTGACTGTACTTCAATAAAGCTAAAAGTAAAGCATGGATACCATGGAGTCATACCACATAGTCCAGGAATGCTGAACCAGAGGTGCTGGAGGAATCTGTGTTAAAGTGGACGTTCACCCCTGGTGTCCTACTTTCTGAAAGTTTCATTTCACAGTTATTCTGGTACACAGGTATGTTCTGGTACTGAATAACATAGCTGGAAAATTCTCTCATTTTTAAGAAATGACGTCAGCTTTACCTTTTTGCAGGTCACAGCCTTAACGTTGGCAACATACAGTGGTGAAAGCTGCAAAAGGAAAAGAGTGAAATAATTAAAAAAAAAATGTAAAGAATACGAGGATTTAGTGATGGTCTTTCAGCCTATTTAAACTGCTAGATAGATATTTAATACTTTGCTTTACCTCAGGCTGACGGTTGTAAAAGTCATTAATGAGCTGCCACCAATGCTCTGACTCCAGTCCATGGTAAAACCACTAAAGGAAGGAGTGTTCAAACCTTCTGTAGGAGTGCAGGGCATCTTGACAGAACTCCTGTTTTCTCCTGAACATCTGTATTGATACGAAACATGAAAGAATCATTAGCATTTGTGATGCTGCATGAAGAAATCAGATCAGTATGAACTTTATCAGGCTGTAGGAAATCTGTAAACATCTGTGTTAGTCCTGATTCCTATTAACAATAATAGATAGACGATCCTTAATACAAATAAACTAGCTCACAGAACAGTTTTCCCTGTTCTATGGTTCAGTCTGTACAAAACCACAGCATTCACACATACAGTATAAAAACTTACAAACTCAGTAAGTCGCAAAAGTTAATGGTTTACCCATGGACATTGCTAGACCTGTTTTGTTCAGCCCCCCCCCCAAAATAAAAATGCATTATTAGTTTAAATTGTATCGCAATAGATTTTCTTATGTATCTAGTCTCTCTTTCCAACTATCAACTCTGACAGAGACACTGTTGCCCCATAACGTCCCTGAAACTGTTTTACACAAGCGAAAACATCTGTTACAGCCAAATCATAGATCTTAGATCTCATTATGGGGTTGTTAAAATATTATGCCTATTCAACCTGTTTCTATTTTTAGAAATTAAAGTTAAATAGATCTAGAAATAGTTTTCTCACAATTAAAGTAATTAGATTTAAGAATGGATTTAAGAAAGCTTTAGTCTGCTTAGATATAAAAAGCTATTGTTGCTGGTACTGCCACTTTTGCTTTATTCCTTTTTGTGTAGGGGTTTTACCAATAGCCCTTGTCCTTTGGCTGGTAATGGACTAAAAAAATACTCCCAGGTTTTCCTCTCTGCTTCATACAAATGACCATCATAAAATCAAAACCTGAAGTACTACATTGCAGTGGCGTTCATGTGCGCTCATCTCGTAATATTTGCGACATCACTTGAAGGCAGACTAGCCCCCATTCATAAATCTTAATGACACCCCCGGATTTACCGATAACAACAAATGTTTGCCTGAAAACGGGTTTCATAAAAAGCGACTCACTGATGGAGTTTGAGGAAATTGGGTGGAAAATGTACACAAGTAATCTCGGCCGTTTTCACCGACTGTTAGACAATATAAATTAAATGAAAACAAAACAAGTAAAAGCACCATAAAAATGATTATTTTTCCAGTACCTTTAACGTTTAAATCAACCAAAACAGCCCAACTTAGCTAGATGGCTAATTTAGCCTAATGTGTTTCGTTAGCAAACAAGTGTAAGGGATGAGTTTAGCAGCCGAACAGAGGGGCAGGTGTTTGTTTGATGGTAATGGATGGACTGCATCACGTTCACATGTGGATGGATGAAGGAGGCTGAAACTGACTATAATGACCCTCGGGCTGCTCGGTTTGGACGGTGGCACCATGAACGGATGGCTCCCGCCGCTGCAAACTCAACCGGTGCTGCTGCTGTTTCTGATAACACCTGTGGAATAGAAGACAAGAGAGACCCATAAGAAGAACGAGCAAAATTTTGAGAGAATTTTGGTGTATATCTTCTTTAGGCTACAACAGCACAGCATGCCCACGGTCAGGCAGCAGTGCCTGTGTGATGAACATTTGTGTGATGAACCTGGATAGTTCTGCCTAGGACTATGTCTAGGCTCAATATGATTATCAGATGCAATGAAACATTTTTTAAAGATATTTTTCCTTTTCTTTCCTTAAAAAATATTTTGTATTGTGTGTGTATGTTGTGTCTGCTTGTGTGTGAAAGAATATAGAACTCATAGAATGCAACTGATAGCTAACTGGGGTAAACCTCAATACAGATTAAGTCAAGTCAAGTCAGATCTATTTATATAGTGCTTTTTACAATGGAGCATTGTCTCAAAGCAACTTTACAAGTTTAGATTATCTCCTAATAACTACGTCCAATCCCAAATTGAGCAAGCCTAGGGCGACAGTGGCAAGGAAAAACTCCCTGAGTTATAGGAAGAAACCTTAGGAGGACCAAGACTCAAAAAGGGACCC